>LIAE01006347.1:0-77556 GCA_002287525.1 Diploscapter pachys | reverse complement strand
CGCCGACACGGGCCCTACTCGGCACGAACGCGGCCCGAACGGGGGCATTTCTCTCTGTGTTTATTTTATTACGGTATTCTATTAGGAAGTTTACTTATTCATGAATAAGTCATTCCGATTCAAATCCGATGTAGAAATGAATTTTCATCTCAAAATTCATAAGGGCAACATCATTTTGAGCATTTTAATTTTTATTGCGATTCAAATCTACTCAGGATTTGATCATGAAATATCACCTTTATCCCTTCCTCTATTACCCCCTTTCATATTAATGACCCCTTACCCCGGTTTCTTATCATTTTTAATCAATTCTAGTGATTTATTATCAGATTTACGGATAGCTTTCCCTATTTATTCTTCTAAATTTAAATCAGAGAAGTGGCTCATATTTTTTCATGCTCTCTTTCTCTTTAATGTTTTTCTACCGTTACCCTCATTATTGATTCTTGTCAGTATCAATGTTTACCTAAATTTTATTCTTCCGGGTACTTTTATAATTTTTCCGTTTACGGGTTTCTAGACAACATTTTGTAATGATATTTTTTCTATCAAAGTTGAGCTTTTCTTTAGCAAACTGGAAATAATTTCACTCCGACTTTTCCCCCTTCAAGGACCTCGTTTTTCTTTCGAATTGATCGATATTTGATGATTCTCCCTTTTTGATAACGGTCACCTTTTGATATTGTCCTGTTAGATATCGTTTTACAGTATTTTCAGATAGTGTCCTTATTTTTGCCGTTCATCCCATTTCTGTAACTTGGTTTTCTTGATAGTTTAGAGATTTTTTGTTTCAATAGCAATAAAGTTTAATCTGCAGTAAATTTTCCTAGATTTTATTCTATGGTTAAATGAATAATGTCTTTTATATTCGTCTTTTTTGATGAAAAATATTTTGAGTTTCGAAAATTTGACTTTCTTGACAATTGATGTATTCCTGCACGACTTTTGAATTACCGTAACCTTATTTGTTGGTAGATTTTTGTGCTAGTGTTTTGTTGAATCGTGATTTTCACAAAAATGGCAATATGAAAACCACCATAAGGTGACAAAGCCATGCAAAATATGACGAAGTATAAGTTGGAAAAGAATATTCTTTTTCATTTTGTATAGCTTCTGGGTTTACGGATATGTACGGTTTCTAAGTTGTCAAAAAATTTAGCCAGCTTCATTAAAATGTTTATTCAGTTAGAGATTGGGCGCCACAATGTCGGGTGCGATATTTCAATCGGACAAGTATTTTGGATCAACAACAGCAACAGGCAAACGGGACAATCGAAATGGTAAGCAGATCGTTCTTTTCCTATCCCTTTATTCTCTGCCTAGGGGATCTTAGACAGCAGAAGAGGCTGACACTGACAAATGATCATTTTCAAAAACGCAGCTCTCTTTGGCCTCCTACCGATTTTTTGCCAGATTTGACCTAATTTGCATATACTCCCCTCTGAATGTGGTAATGACTCAGTTTTTGACTGCGGTCTTTCAATTTTTCTGGATTATTTTATTTTGGGGATGTACTTTCTTTTCTTTGCAAAGTAAGCTCAAGTATTGAACATGCTTTCAAAGACATTTTCTTAAAAACCTATTCATGCTCAAAATTCCCTTAGGCTGGAAGAGAATTTTAATTCTGTCACAACATTTTCATGACTACGGTACTTGTGTTTTATGATCCTTTCACCGAAAAGGCTCATAATTTTTCGATCACGAATTTGGCCCTCATCTTTGGCTGTCTATCTCCTGCTCTCTCGCCTCCATTCTTCTACATCCTTCTCCTCCCCATTTTCATTGCTATTCTCCTTGTGTCGATGTGACAGTTAATGACCTTTTGCGAATTATTTGTAGCTGAAATGAGTCTTTGTTCTGGAAAGCAACGAGGCAATGCGAAAAATGGTAGCGCGATGTTTCGAATTCGAACATGAATTTACGCATCAGTTCTCTTTTTTCATGATATCGCAACAATTTTTAGAATAATAAAAAAATTGGCCTTTTTCAAAAATGTGTTGCATTTGACGAGCAATTGAGGACCTTCAGAAAAATCAATAACACACGTGAAAGGGCATCGCCGAATTGTATAGTGGGCACCGTTAAATAATGAAAAATGCTAATTGGCTAATCATCGGCGATAATTGGGGCCTTTCAAACTAGTGCCACTATCGAATCAAGTGAAAGGGCGTGGCTTAGCGGTCCCTAACTAAAAGTTATACATTACGAAACTTTTGCAGCAGCATAATTTTCGATGTTGAAATTCGCAAGATTACAAATTCTGTTTCACTTTTGAATTTTGCCTTTAGATTTGTGTTTCGAAAGAATCCTTCCAATAACGGTATGAAAAAAACTGAAATAGTTCAAAGCAGGGCGACCCCTAGAAAACGCAGCTGCAAATTTATGGGGAAAAAATCGCCAGTAGACATTGCAAAGAGACGGTCTGATTACACAAGTTGGTGGTAAAAATAAGACCGCCTCAAAGTTTTCGAAAGGGTTGCTGAATGCAATTCAAATCCAAATGTCGGATGGCCTTTGAAAATTATTTCGAGTTAGTTGGATTTTGCAGAGTTTAGAAATATAATTGGTTTGTTTCTCAAAGATTTACACCGTCCCTAACTTTCACAAGAATTTTTCAAGTTTTATATTCGAAACAATTCTTCTCTATTTGAAATCCTATTCCAAATGATAAATGGGCTGTAAAATGCCACTACCGTACTCCTTTTTCACAAAATGCCCATTCGTTTTTCAAGGACAATACATTTTGCATTCTGCATTTTGTTGATTTGATTGGCGGAAAACGACCTGAAAGGGGACATCTCTGATTTTTACCGGATTTCTTGCGACTAATTTTCTCCCTGACTGGGGGTCGTTCGGCCGATTCGCTGAATAGGGAATCAGATCGGTGCGTTCCTCTCTTTGCTTCCCTGCTCATTTGCATTTCGCATCTGAAGACTCCACGAATCGGCCATCAGCCATTCAAGGCAATCGCCCTTCCCCAATTCATGCACAGCAGGCTACCGCCTAACCTGTGGAAGGTGAAAGAAAGAAAGAAAAAACTTAACGAAATTTTTATGGCAATTTCGAGATGCATCGTCTAAAATTGATGTTGGCATTTGCATAATTTCTGTATTTTTTGAAATTTCTAATTACAAAGTAAGAAATTGGCTGTGTTTTCACTAAAATGAAATTTATTCCTTTTCTGAAGAACATGAAAAGTCATTTTCAATACTTGGAACCTTCCCCTAGTTAGAATTTTTATGTAACATATCAAAAATACTCAATTTTTCCCATTTCGTCGTGATCAGGTCTACAGTATACCTTTCATTCAATGAGGCGTTTTATGAAGTAGGACAATCATTTGTTCCAATAAAGTCGAGCCACGCCCCTGCCTTAGTAAAATTCAATGCTCGTCGTTTTTCGCGTGACTCCGCCTCCTTTGAAAGGCGAAAGACATTCTAAATGCCCATACGACCTCCAGATTCGCAACATTAGGGTGGGATGAGAAACACGTTCTTCTTCGCCTTTTTAGGGAAGAATTACAACTTTCGAATTCTAAGGCTCTGAAAAAATCACTTGTTTCTTCATCTTATAGAATTTTTAGGAATATTTTTGGGCCCGTGAAAATTCGACAATCGAATTTTTCGAATTTCAGAAGCAGAACTTCTCTGACTTGGTTTTCGTCTTCTGGTTTTCAAAAAGTCCAACTCCGTAAATCGCGCATTTCACAGTCAATAGATTCACAGGATCACAGATTCAAGCACAGTTCCGTAAGGTCAGTTCAGTCATTTTATTTTAGTACTGTAGTTCTCCAATTTTTATCTTTTCTTATTAACGCCCATTTTCTTAATTCTTACTTTTTGTTGAAAATTCTAGCACGCTTGTCTGCTCTGCTATTCTCATATTCCGTTTCCTCAAATTCAAAACATAGTCGTAGACATTTCTAATTTGGCATTCCAAAGCTTGTTGCGCATTCTAAAAATTTCTTTTTCTATCGCAAACTCCCACGAATCTCGCTTCAGACACACCGGGGCTGCTTTTGCAGTAAGGAGGTCGTTAGAAAAAGTGACATAAAGATTTGAAGAAGAAGAATTAGAAAAGAAAAGGAGAGGAAGAGTTAGAACAGAACGGTCATTAAACTGCACAGCTAAGCGTCGTAGAGGCAATGAATTGTTTTCTCGTAAAACGTAGGGAGAAAGTGTCAGTTCCCAGTCTGCAGCCTCTATGATTTTCCGTGATTCCCCCATTCTCCCAGGCAGTTGCGATAGAATCTCCCCCTTCCCTTCGCGCCGCGCTTCGCAAACTTTTTTCCCCGGCTCGACTTGCCCATTTTCCGCCTTTGATGTTGCCGCTCCATCGTTCCTTTTTCATAAAGCTTCTCATGACCTTCAAATTGTAAGACGGGGAAAATGAACTGAACGATTCACGATACTGTACGTTTGCACTCTCTCATTCAATAAACTAGGTATTTTATGGAATTTGGAAAACTACTTCGAAATGACAAGTGGACGAAATTGCGAATTTACATTTTGCGCACCGGCAATAATTTTCACAAATGCCATCCCAACCCCCATCATTCAATTGCTCTAGTTTTCCCTTATCTGTAGTTTTCATAGTTTATTGCTTCTGATCCTTCATCCATTGATATCCTTTCTAGTTTCATTCTTTATATTAGGTCTTCTCTTTACTGTATCCTCATTTTTCTTTTTCCTGATATCCAAATTTTGCGCTGAATTTTACCACTTTTCTTCCAATCGTCTGAAGTTTAGAAAAGTTTCATTAGCACATCCCCTGATCAATTCTTTGACTACTTATCTATTGTTTCTCTGCCCAGGGACTATAATATTTTATGCCTCGTTTTTGTAGCAGCGATTTTTTCGAGTCTTCTGATTCATTATCGCTAGACGAAGAGCAGCTGCGTACTTCCAATTGACTATGAAACTTTATAGGCGCAATGTTGTAAAGAAACATATTTTATCAGTAGCTTCCCTAGTCTTTTTTTATGATTAGAGAGAACTTTTCATAGTTTAATAGTTCATACTTCCTCTATATTTAGCATAGATTTTTCTCTGAAAAATCTCGTAATCTTTCATTTTTGAAATACTCTTTATTCAAATTATTTGAGTCAATTAATGCGACTAGATTAGTTTGGATAAATTATAGATATCTACTTTTAATTTCTAAATACTGAACCTGGAAGCTCCAAAATAATTTTCTTGAATGTCACGCTCTTTGACTGCAGCTCCGAACATTGACAATTTTGCGCAATTTTTCTGGATCCTACAGTATTTTTGTTAATGAGTCGCATAAGTTGCCTTTATTATTCTTGACTCTATAGAGATTCAAAACTCTTATTAGGCATTTATCTCTAAACTTGGAATTGACTTTGAAAATGATGATTTTCTGAAAATTCTAGGCAGACTTGGGAAATTTCGAACCGCAGACAACCGCATGAAAAGAGACAGTATGTCTTATTGAGAGACGGAAAGAAAGATGATCTTTTTCTCTCTCGATTAGGCATGCTATCTCATTTCATGCGGTTGTCTGCGGTTCGAAATTTCCCAAGTCTGATCCTAGGTAGAGCCCACAAAAATAATGTGTGTTAACTTTGTTTGGCTTACTTGAAATTCGATTCGACAAGATGTTAGTCAGTTTACTGTTTTCTGCAATTCTTTCGTTAGAAGGAAATGTTCTAGCAGAAGCGGTGGCAGATATGATCAGATCCAAATAGATCGCAAAAATAATCCATATTTTTTCTCGTACACAGATGTGCACGGGCAGAAACCGGATTCAAGCAAATTTTATGTAGCGCGGCAGGGTCGTACGTCGAACGAGCTAAGGGAGTAATGAAAAGTTAAATTCGAACGCTTTAAACCGGTAAAATCATGTATGCAAATTAAAGTAGTCGAAATACGTGTTCACATATTAAGTTAGTCTTCATATAATTTTTAGGTGAAAATGAGACTGAAACATTTTTTACTGATCTTATCATCTTAGTTACAGCAATATCTGTTCGTATATATTATTTTTGCCCCGAAATTGATGACAAGAAAAATATGTTTACCGGACCTAATCATAGACAGATGCTTATAAAAATGCTGATTATCGGTTGCAAGCCTAAGATTACCAGACTGAACATTTTTACGTAATTCAAAATCATAGCGAATATACAAACCATAAAACACAGCTATGCAATTCATATGAACTCTGGGTCGGGTTACTTGGGAGTTCTGTCCACGAACATTTCTTCTTTCATCTGTTTTTTTTTTCAGATTTTTCCGTCTGTGTATTTTCGATTTATCCCTGTTTTTTCTTCGTTTTGAAGGTCGATCGCAGTCATTTTTTGCGCAGGATTTCGAGTAAAGCGAACGATGAAAAGACAGCATTTCATTGAGCAGGGAACTCGTTTTGTTGCGAATACTGTCAAGTAAATGATCGTACAAATTTCTCCAACCGATTTTTAAAGCAGCATTCTTATTTACATGGCAAATGAATAGACATAAATTTCCCTCAAAATCCATGTGAATTCATCAAATAGAATTTACAGTTCGTCAACTATCAATAATTATACTTTTCAAGAGAAAAATAGTGAATTCATAATGAGCATTTAAAAATATGTAAGCATATTCGGAGTAGTTGCGTCTTGTCCGTAATTCTGCAATTTTTCCGTGATTTTTCCCAAGTCTATCCCCTTTGTCCTGTGGTTAAAGTGTAGTTTCGATTGAATATTCATAGGGAGGTATTGTATTGCTTTGCCATTTTGAGCTGTTCATATTCTATGAGATGTGAAAGGAAAATGGAACATTCTTTTTCCTACCCGCTCTTTGACGTGAATCTATTCTCCCAGCTTTATAATTCTTCCTAATTTTGTTTTAAACTCGTACGATTTTCTCTAAAAGCGATCAAACTGGAAGCACCTGCAACCTAAGAAAGCACAGTTGGATTTCGCGTGTAACGGACAAGAATTTAGACAAATGTATTGTAAAATTAGGGTTAAGAATGAAAAAGTTGAGCAAAAGCACCTAAGGAGCGCTCGCAAATCTCACAAATCGAGAGGCGAATTTCGGGTGAAAAACTCCGCGACGCTCAAACTAGAGAGATATGAATTCACTTTTGGGGCTGACGTCTGCCTTTCTGCATAGTTATCGCTATTCTCTTTATTTGTCTATTGTATTTTTTAAAAGAATTCGATGCTAATGGTATTCCTATCGATTTTTGCAATCTTACATTGATCTTCACGATCGTGAAAATTCTATTACCGTAAATGATTAAAAATGTCGAAAATCTAATTAAAAATTTCCAATTTATGTTCTCTTCTTCGAAATTTCTTGAAAAACTGAGTTTCGTAATGCCATTTATCGCAACAGCCCATTCCATTTTCATGATGTAGGTAATTTTTTAAACGCTCTTCGGAATGCCTGAATGTCTAAGGACGACTGTGTTCGTGCACTTTTTAATCCATTCGGAACGCAATTTCCTCTGGTTGGGAAGGTCAAAATGATGAAGGCTTTTGAGGGAGAGGGAAAATCCGAAGAGACAATGCAGAATGAAGAGGTTCGAGACAAATCAAAATGTTTTTTGTCTGTGTGCGGTCGAGAAAAAGTGCTGCGTTCAGCCGAAAGAACGAAACATTTCTAATGACTTTCAGAGATTGAAACTCGAGATTCTACCCGCTCGTTGCGAAACTGATTTTTTAATCATTTTGGATCTATTCTATTTTATTTAGAATAGCTCAGATGGCTACTCTTGAATATTGATGATAATCTATGATTGTGGTATCAGCGCCATCGTAGTTATCTTTCAAATTTCATCAGTTTCAGTGGAAGAAATTTTGCATAATCCATCATCTGTTCATTTTTCTTTCACCTTTTTGCTAAAAGTGCAACTTTTCTCTGCAAACGAACGACACAAATTCCTCTGAATTACCCAATTAGAATTTGATAGATGTTAAATGATGCTCAAGGTCACATTCTGAAAGTGATTTTGCTGCTGTTCGGATCATTAATTTCTTCTCTTTCTGAAATCAAATATAGGCTGACTTTGTGAGTACGCAGCATCTCCTCGCAACAATCAAGCGATTTAACGACCGCCCTCACGGGCTTCGGCCCGAACTTAATGCGTTTGTACTTTTCGATGCGGGCCGCATCGGCCAAAAAACCGAGAACCGAGACGAATTGCGCGATTTTATTTCCAAAAAAAAAATCAACCCGACCAGCTGCATTTTCGATCGAAGTTTAGATGGAAAATCGCGTAAATCTTTATGTTTAGGAGAACAAAAATCTCTTGGGCTGGACGAGAAGGGTTAATGGGGCTCATGATTTTTTCATATTCAATTTAGAAATTTTAAGTTTCTATGCATAATAGGAGCATGTTTACCTGCCTGACTAGGTAAATAATGCGAGGCCGTTCATAATAATTTGTATTTATCTGTAGCAAAAGTAGGACTGCACATCTGGATAAAGTGCATTTTTTACGATAATCGACGTTGAAATTTCATATTGTCCGTGCCAGTTGCCCTGCTGTTTGAGCTGTTGCTCGTTGAAATGCAAAATCACAACAACATTTGCCTGTCTCGTTTGCTTTTATCTTGACCTTCGAAAAATTTGAATCTTGATATAAACCTTGCTGAGAAGTACTTATTTTTGCCTCTTAGGTAACGTGGAAATTTCTTTAGCTTCTAAACCATCAAACTATTTAGTCTGCAAAGTTGAAATTTTCAGAATATTCCCGATTCTTCTACAATAGTCTCCATCTTTTAGATTTGTCTGATTTTTCGATCTCATTTTGATGTTTCTTGTTAGCAATTCCTTGGTAACGTGCCGCTATGTACAAATTGAAACGGAATTTTGGAATTCGAAAAAATAGAAAAATAGCGCGTATTTCAAAGAAAACAAGAGAAAACGTAGAAGGTATGGATTGAAATGGAGATTTTTGGGTAAAAAATAGCTGTGACTACGAACGAGAGAGCGAACGCAACATTTGCGCATTGGTCTTCGCTTTCATAGAGGAGAACCTCTTTCCTATGTGTGTTCCCCAGCCGTTTTTTGAGTCTCCTTCCTCTCTCAATGGGCGGGCCTCTTACCACCCGTCTCTTTTCATTTTTCTGTCGTCTCATTTTCTAGGCGTTCTCCACAGTTTCAACTCTCTTTCGCAACTTTCTATTTCTTTCGAATCTCCAATTCTCTCAATCTCTCGCCGTTTGTCCGTTCGCATCAGCTCCGTTCCCCTTCCTCGTCTAGCGTCTATGTGTTTGCTTCTCTGCACCTTCTCGTCCTTCTCCTGTATTGAACTACCCCCTCGCCCCTCCTCTCAATGCCCTTTTCATCTCTGCCCTCTCCCCCATTCAACACGGGTGGCAATCTCTATTTTCATCATTTTAAAGCAACCCTTCTCCCAGACATTTTTTGTTCGTCTCTCGATGCGCCGGCGCTCTTTATGCCTGATGTGTGTCTAAATAATGCGAACTGAAAATGAAAATTTCTCGGTGTGAGTTCTTTAGCCTGTTGCTTATTTTTAGGGTTAGCTAGTTCGACAAAATTATGGGAGATCGGGAAATGAAGCACTCTTGGAAATGTTTCGAGAATTTCTAGAAGAATTGCGATTTTTGGAGTTTCAAGCAGTTCATTGGACTTTAGAATCATGGTGTAATGAAGTAAAATCGATTGGCTGATTTTTATTGCGTGGCGATAATTATAAAGTTCGGCACTCGAGTGTTGTAACTGTGTAAAAATTATCGTCGTTCGCTAGTTCTTTTTCCAAGGCGCCATGAAACACTAGTGACTTTCCTGCGTCTCTCCGTAAGGCGGCACGTGCTTTAGAATGCGATAAGTCGTCCGTCACTTTCATAATTGAATATTCAGTGAATTTTTCTGGTCATTAGACGCGTTCAATTTCTAATTCGCTTCATCGATGCTTCCTTTGGTAAATTAAAAATAAAACCATTCATGTCTCAGTCTAAGTTATTCGATGTTCATGCATTTTCATCGTCATAATTCATTATCACCAGCGCTAATCCATACCCTAATTATTATTCGCTGTAGCAGCAACATGATAAATTAAAGTTATACGGTAGATGATGTAGAATATATTGTTCTTCTAGTCTGACCTACTTATTTTGAATTCCGTTTTGCTATTGGTGACTAATTCGTATTCAGGCTATTTATCAGCGTTAATCCGTTCCTTATCCTTATCTCCTTCTCAATTTATCTTCTTATCAGATATATTCTTTATGTGTGGTAATCTCATTTCCTCGATGTTTGTTCTTTTGCAGCTCGATTCCTCGAACGCATTCCCTTCCTTTGCCGCTTTCTAAGTCTGACGTCTTATTTAGATGCTGCATCTTCGTCTTATCTTCTCCTCTACTTTTGTTTCGAGGGCTCCGTAATCGTTTCACCGAGCATCCAGATTCGGGGTAATTTATTTCGTCTTTACTTTGATGCTTGTCTAAATTCTTTATTTGAAATGTGGAATATAATTATGCTAATTCTGTAATTTCAGTTTTTTTTTACTTTCAAGCTTGTGAATCATAACTTTGAATTTTCAATTTTAAAGTATTCCATAGGACAGTAGAGAATTCTATCAGTCAGCAGTTCTAATTCGATTTTTGAAATAACTTTCTCGCATATTTTAATTGACACAGTTTTCACGAATCTTATTCTTTGAAAATCGAAAATTTTGGATTTTATTTGATCCAGTTATTCCTCTCTATTGATATGAACTATTCTTGCACCTTTGATCTAGTTTACGCTCTCATTGAATTCACTGGAAATTAAAAAATCGAGCGATTGAGTCTAAAAGCCTAAAATTAGCTGTTTTTGTTTTTGTTAATCTTGAAACTACTCTATTTACTTGTGTTTTTCATTTATTTTCACCATGGTGGTCTGTTTTATGCGCTTCAAAATTAATTTTTCGCCTCTATTTTCGATTTTAATTATCTATTTCATCTGAAAGTTTCGCTTTTTCCGCTCGAAAAAATCGTCTGCGTCTAGGGTTTGATTTTGTTCTACGTGCTAGACCTCACAACTCGAGTTTAGCAACTTTGTTGGGAAGAGGAATTCCTTCAAGGACAAATACATCGTTAATCTTCCCGACTGTCAAACTCATGAAGATTTTAGCGCTTTGCAAAACATGTGGTGTATATCAAAGTGGAAAAATGTTTGTGAAGGAGATTCTATCAAATTTCATTTGCTAAAATGTTTATTTTCAAGAAACAATACTGTTATTCTCGTGGTTTTTCTCTGGGGCTATTCTAAAAACTTAGACTTTCTAATTCCAAATCGGTATCCGTATCATTCTTGATTCGGATTTTATTCTTGAATCGAGCTCCATCCGCTTTTTATCTCTCATGCATCACCGAATATGCTCACAAGGAAGTAGAGACATGACTTATAAAGAAACTGCTGCGTTGCGCACTTTGATCAAAGATTGGTCCCCCTCGACGTTAACTAAACTGGCCACGCAAGGAAGAAGTAGGGGGAACGCCTGAATGCGAACGCAGAAGCGAGTCTGAGAGCCTAAAGGAACGAACGGAAAACTCTCATGTTTATTGCATCACTTCTCAGGATTCCCCTCATTCAAAAGTGGAAACGGAAAGTTCACAAATTCAAAAGATCCATTTTGAAATAAAATATATAGCATCATCATCAATTAGAAAATTCATTGCAACTCTTGTTTCATGAGTGAAGAATAATTTGAGATTAAGATTCATGAACAATAACTATGAGACACTTTTCTATCGGAAATTTTGTTTTCTTATTCGATTTACAACAGACGTTTTCTTCTCAATTTTGCCAATCAATTCTTCCCATTCGTTGGCCAAATACATAATCTTACCGTATTCGAAGCATTCAGCATGCTCTCTATAAACAATTCATGTAACTCATTTGTTGCTTCGCAGCTGAGTTTTTCGCATATTCGCTTGCTGTGGTCATTAATTCTGTCGTGCTTCTGCCTTGCTCCTTTGCATCTGAAGAAGTGTTCTTTTCCTGCTTCTTCTTCTTCTTCTCAAATTGACACTTCCAATTAGCATGGGCACGCCCACTCGCTCTGCTCTTTTCCCTTACTTCTCAATCTCATCTTGAATAGAAAGTAGTTTGTCTGGCCAGAGCAAATGGCATCGGATGAACATTTTTTTTCCCGAAGACTAGCAGACTATGAAATGAGACTTCTTACCAGAAAGATTCCGCGCAATGCTCAGAAATAGACAAGAATAACATTCGAGATACTGCGCAGAACTTTAGAAACTTGCGCTAATTATCAAGAGGATTTCTAGTTTAGAAGAGACTTTCGCGTGAAGTGAATGTGCCTTGTTCAGAAATACAAACAACCAAAAATTCACGAAAAAATAACTGCTGTAATGAAGACATTTCTATGAACCAATTAGTTGAAATTGGAATGCCTTTTCTTCTTGCAATTGCAATGCAACAAATAAGGCAATGATAGTTCACGTGCAACTTTCACGAATAAAATAATAAGCTTGATTATTTGAACTTTCCATCTTTAATTTACAAGACCACGCCTATTTTCCGAATTATAATTTATAGCTACAGTATATAAATAATTTTATAGAGCTCTGAAATTCTGAGTATTCCTTCAACCATTGAAAATTGACGAAATTTTCAGTCTTCATCACATCCTCAGTCATAATTATTATCGTTTTGACCGCTCTCGCAAATTGAACGTTACATTTATAGCTGGTAAGTGCGTGGAGCGCGAACGGTTTTTTTCATAGGTGAATTTTCGAAATCGAACTGCAAAGACCGTCAGCAAAAAAAATCGGTGTAATTTCCAGTTATACTCTTGAGCGCAATGCCCATTAATTACCTCTTTCGGCCTCATTTTTATAATTTCTCGTCTCTCATTTTCGGCTTCGCAACCTCCATTTCTAAGCGATCCTATAGTCCATTTTGGCGAGATTGCGAGAATCCGAGGTGGTTCGTTTTTCGCATTTCTTGATTTCAAATACCCGAATTCGGAATTGGCAATTAGTCTTGGATGGGCCGTGACACAATTGCATTGCTTTTCTACATTGCGTACTGGCTTCATCAATCTGGCTGTTTTCGTTAATTTTCTGTGGCCCTGCATCAATTTTAGATTTCAGACTCCCATGAAATTCCCATTTTGATACAGACCTTAGAATTTCAAAGAATATCCATTTTCTAGGCATTTTTCTCATGTGGACGTTATGCTGAATTTTCTTGAAGCTACTGTGGATTGGTAAAATTTTATCTATGTGAACAGGTCTTGGCACAATTTGTTTCTATTTGCAGACCTTGAAAATTCTCACTTCTTCATGGACTTTTTACGATGAATTTTGATTTTGAAATCGGATATTTGAGGAATCAATCATTTGATCGTCATCGTGACTCCGTTTATTTCTCCTTTTTGCCGTTGTTTTGATAGAGCTTTGTGAATAAGCACCGCTATCGTGTAGCAGATCTGGCAACACCGATGAGAAGTGAGGAGAGGAGAACGCGCTTATGATTGAAATTCTCCACCATGTTGTAGCATCAATATATAATGTCACCGAAGCGAAGTATTATATTTTGAAAGAGCGATATCACTCTCTCATTATCAGGTCTACTAATAATCAATAGGTGAAATTTGCGGTAAGAACTATTAAAACTATTTTATCTTATTTTTTAAAATAACACGATAGTTTAAAATTCCTTATCTTCCCATGAGCACATTCAAGACTAAAAGTAGCCTCTATTCATAATGATTGAGTTCTATCAGAATTTTGATCTTGCAACATACCCGCATTTCTATGTTTATCATAGAAATTTCTCCTCTATCGTTTGTTAGACGTGACAAATCCTCGAATGAAAATATATTTAGCCGAATAATATTTCAAACGGGATCCTAGGCATTTTTTGCATTTTCGATACTTCAACAGACAGGGCAGGGCAGGATGTAAAGTCTGGATTCTTTGTCAGTCGTAACAATCATTTTCACTCTCGGCAGGTTTATCAGTCGATGTTTCGAACCATTCAGCGAGAGACCTCCCGAGCTATTTTTCATGCACTTTTTCTGTCATCGTGTCCGACGATCACGCCTCACTATTTTTGCACTGATTTTCAACCTCCCCTCTCAATTTCGCCCTGGTTTTTCCTATTTTCCTTTTTCTCTGCTCATTTTCCCGGTCCAATTGATTGATTATTTTCTTTGCGATCTTGGAAGGAGACTTCCTGGCGAGCTTATAAAAACCAGCAGAGAAATTTGAGAATCGAGATACAAAGGCAGACACTTTTTGCGCGGAAAGATCAGAAATTGCAAGAGTCAGACACAGTTCTGCGCGAATGGGAAAGCCAGATATCATATGGGAGAAAATTGCCATAAATTAAATGAACGAGGACTTCGTTTCTATTCACGTGCAATTTACAATGTTTATTTTTAGTTGAAAATTTCGTTTCTTGGTATCCTAATTTATGATGGAATGCTATTTTCGACTCTATCACTAGTATCATTAGAATCTATTGCTCTGAAGCATTTCTAAAGTTATATTATCTACCCGCATTGTGTGCGGTATTTTAACGGATACAATAATCGAACCGGACATTTCTGTTCGAAATTTCGTGCGTTGGATTAAATTATCGTGTGTTGTTTCGTGAAACTGCTTCACAGAACGAACACTCAAAAGTGCTACGCTGAAAAACTCGGGCAGAAAAATGCGGAAAATCGCAGAACTCTCAGCGGTAGTTCTAATGTCTAATTTCTATTCCGTCTATTTAGTTTATATTAGGCTAATTGTGTCATAAAGAACGCCCGCCGTCTCTGCCTCTTCACTTTCTAATAAGTCCGCTATTTTTAGCGTTCAAATTGCGTCTATTCTGAATTCTGAACGCTATTTTTTGCACGCTGCGATTCTTTTATGACCGTCCGATCTTACGCGTTCCTCATCGAATGAATTTTTGCATCCAGAAAATGCCACGTTTAGAATTCTTTTTGAATTGGGAAACTCATTAGATAATAGCACGAAAATTAATTATGGCGCAATTTTAGTTGCGCAAAAATAGATGTGATTTTCGACTTGAAGTAAATGAATTTTTATGGAAAAATGGTTATCGTGACATTTTCAATTTCGAAATTCTCTGGAATTTTTCGCAAGAAAAGATTTGATAAATGCGACACTTGGGTCTTGAATTCGAACAGTTTTGATAGGAATAATCAATCATCTCTATGCCATTTCCGTTCGCAATTTCTTGTAAAATGTCTGTCATTTTTGTAATATCTTGCTATTTCTTATCGTTATAACTTTCTGATAACCCTATGAAGTTTATCTAATAGATAGACGAATGCCACACCTACTCTTTTGGACAATAGTTATTTTCTTCAGGCCTTAACGAACTTATTAATTTCCTTCGCCTGGTCTCAATGAAGGTACTGTTTTATGTAGGACTTCTTACGTGAACAATCTCATTTTGAATTTAGTTTGAACCAGCGATGAGTTGTGCGAAATCATTCTTCATTGACGCGTACCGTAACCTTTTTCAACATTTTTAAAATGTATTTTTCATTAAATCTTATGAAATTCGATACCTTAATTTCCGACTTTTAATAATACTTCAATTAGATGTATTACTATTTCTTTTCCGAAAATATTCGACATCTGCTCTACAACACTTTTCCATTCAGATCGAATTCAATGAATTGGATTGCAATCGCCCTGCTGCAATGTCCAATGTCCCATTGGCTGTCTATGTCTGTGGCAGTTCTAGTTTTTGTTCCAATCGCCCATTTATCTGCTAGTTTTTTGCGCCCATCTGGTCGATTTTGCCCCGTTCCGTTCCGTTCCTTTCTGCAGCCCCACTAGTGTTGCTTATTTTTTGCATCCACCCGTTTTTTTCTATGCTCATACCAAATTTCAAATTTCAATTTCAAGGTCCTACGTATTCTTTAGATATTCAAATATCGTAGAAAATTTTTAGACGAAAAATATATGTAGGTGCTTCTTCCGGTAATTCAATATCTTATCCACACTGAATGAGACCTCAGTTCGGCAAAATATTATTTTGTAAATCAGTCAAAAACTTAGACATGCAGGCTAGATATACGAAAATGATAGTCAAATTTTCGTGGTTTTAGTATAAATTAAATATGAAATTTTAAAACAATTTTACAAATATGTTCTAAAATTGGAGATTATTATAATTCTGAATATCGGAAATCTAAATTTTCACTAGCTTGGATTCAGCATCATATTATGGCATGGTCCTGTCATGATAGAGAAAAAAACTATGGTGATCGATTATTGAGATGCTAAGTTACTGTTTTTTTATAGTTAGGAACATTATCTCTGATATTCTTAATTTTTCCCCTCATTTTGCGTTTATTTCTTATTCTTTGTATTTTTATTCAGAATCCGTCTATTTGCACTGTTCGTCTTCTCGCCTCCTTACGCTTCTTTGTGTCAGCGTTCCTCGTTCATGGGGTCGTTTGCCTCTTTGGTTTCCCCTTTTCCCATTTATTGCCTTTTCCAACCTTACCCTTCGCCTTTTTCTTTTCCTATTTCCTATTCTGATTTTTTTCGGATTTCATTTGATTCTTTCCAATAGAAATCGCGTCTCGCAACAGATATTTTTGCATTCGAAAAACTGCACGCGTCTCGTTGAACTTTGGCCTTAAAATTGTGAAATTTTAGTATACTGTAAATAAGAATTCCTTCTTTCAATATTAAGACGGTATACGTGACATTCATAATTCTTGATGAATACGTTTTGCATTACTTACTCATATCGGTTTCGCGACTTTCGTGGTTTCGTACTTGCGGTAAAATTTATTGAAGCTGATTCAAGATTAGCATATTTTATCTTGAAATTACTTTCTAAACTTCTCTTTTGGCTACACAATTTGGTTAATGCAAGTATTATTGGTCATAAAATTCCTGAAAGTCCAACTATTCGGGTTAACAGGTAATTTTCTCTCTGGCTGTGCGTACTTTTTCTGGTCTAGTTTCAGTTGAGTAGTGCGAGAAAGGGGGGAAATGATACGTGATTAGAGGAAGTTTACAGTGAAATGAAATTTTTCTATCCTCGTTCATAAAACATACAATAACGATAAAAGTCTATTTTATTGATAATTTTTCTGAGTTTTATTATCTATTTATTTATTTTCGATTTGTACTACGAGACGTGACTCAGATAGTTGCTGTATATTTATCAAGTATGTTCAAAGCACAAATTCCCAAGTTCAGACTCATTAGCCATTAAATTTTTGAAACCTCCGTGTTGCCAAATTTGCATCGTTGATATTTTATTTTATTCGGTCGCATATAATTTTATTTTACGATGTGTGCAAGGAAAAAAAGGAATGCTAAAGATGAAAGCGAAGCATTTTTCCCCATTCCCACAGTCAATTTCGTTGCGATTTTATGGCTAAAATATTGATCGTATTTTTTCAGATGCAAAGAACTGTTAATTCTATTTCCTAAAATGAAAACAATTAGGCAAAATCAGTTTTCCAAAAATAAACTAAAACCAGAGATTAGTTTTGTTGACAATTTAACTAAGTTCAAAATTTGAACAGGAAATCGTGTAATGCCACCAAAGCACCTGTAATCAAGTGAAGGTCAGACGGTTTGATCAGGAAATTGCAAAATAATTCGATAATTAAAGAAGGTTAAAGGTGGAGAAAATAGCGCTGAGAAATCGAAAATCGCAAACATAAAAACACCTGGTAAAATGGAGAGGGAAAAAAACGGAAGGGCCCAGCGATAGGAATCGATTTTTATGAAATAAGCGGCTAAAATCGTTCAGTTCGGCCGATTTTCGATTCGTAAATCCCTTAAAAATCCCCGTCTGCAATTTCACGTGTCCCCGTTTTATCGTTCGAAATTTCGTTTGGGTGGCCATTGAAAAGGACAACAAACAGACAAAGTATTGTTGTTGCAAAAATCGGAGATTGGACTTTCATCACCATTTTTTTAGAATTCTTTGGCCTTAAAATTTCTTCCTAATGAGAGCACCAGACGATGATTTACAATTAGATAATGTGAGCATCAAAGCATAATCTTTGAAATCATAGAATAATTTTAGTCAGAATTTTCATAAAAATGACAAAATGCTCACCTGATTCTATTATAGAAGATACCATATCCCTCTTTTATTTTTGGATCTCCTCTTTATCCTCCTTGTTTATCCTCTATCTTCCATCGGCTAACAGATCGTATATTCACTCTTCTAGTAACTAGCCATCTAATTGGTTACCCTGACTGCCTTATCACTGATAGATTAGGAGATTGAGATATCGTCGTGTTGGGTCGTCGTTTCGACGAAAAACTAGCGCATTCCAGCTATTTTTCCTGCAGTCTTCACCCAACTTTCGGCCTTGAAATGTCAATCCCTCTATAAGTAATTATCAATTATCGCTAATTTGATTAACTAGGTTCTCTGCAAATCCGCATGAACATCGGTTTTTTTCTGTAAATTCAATCCTAATTTAGAAATTTCGATATTATCATGCAAAACTGCTTCCTGTTCATTATCATAAGATGCTATAATTGTATCAAAAGATAAAAGAAACTAACCCCTTTATTCGAATCATCTTCATTACGCGCATTATGGAAGCTTATAAAGTGGTGAAAAATACTAAATCTCTTAAAATCTTTCTTAAAATATCATGCTTTATCGAGTATCTATTGGAAACAAGTAGAAATTTCAAAATAATCCATTGAAAGACGGATTTCTAAAGGCGAAAGTAGCGAATGTAGATACTATTCTATTGAGCTTCAATCTCTGATAATCTATTCAGTTATCCACTTCCGCGAATTCTATTTAATCCATTATATCCATGATATTTCGGATACAAAAAGCCTTTCTATGAAACACTATTGTTGTTGCCAGCAGAATATTAAGGTTCAATATCCAGTTTTACACTATTTTTGCACTTTTCATCAAATATTGTTTTTCCAGACCATTTTCAATGTTCACAAAATAATCGTTCTCTTTTCCCATCCGAACATTCGCCCTATTTGACGAGTGCATTATTCGATTCCTTATCGCCCATTCAAGTCTTATCAGTTTGACAGTTTTGTTGCCTCTTTCCCCTTGTGCATTCACTTTCGGGTTGTCATTTTTCCCTCCAACGACGAAAAACGTTGCTGATGCTCCTTTATCGCGTCGGACACCAGACTGGCAGATTTTGCGAAAGAAAATCGGCAATTTAGCCGTTTCTGAGACCAATTTGAGACATTCTAGAGCGACATTCAGAATTATTAGAGACGAGAAAGTAATTTAATAGCCATCATTAGAAAATTTGTTCAATTTGTAACATTTTTTCATCATAATTCTGCATAAACCTTGAACATCCTATCGCATTTTACTATTCATAAAACCCTAAATCAATATTTTTCATTTCGATTATTTAAAATGTGCTATTCTTTATCGATATTCTATTTTTATCTTGCTTAGTCCATATCAAATCAAATCAATAATGATTCGAATTTCAGTTAGTGGATGCTTCGATCGTTCGTCCGATAGTTTTAGCCTTATCTAATCACTCGCCTGATTATGAACAGTTCCGGAGATTCACCCAAAGACGAGCCGCACTCGTCCACCAATTCAGACAACAACAATTCACAGAACGGACAGAATGGCAAACAGCCACTTCACTCTAGACAGGTGGAACTATATCTGATATAAAAGAGCAAAGTAATTGAATTGTGACCTTGAAATATCACGACTAAAATAAGATGATGATATTTTTACTTTGGTCGAGAGTTCTTGAGATTTTTCATTATAAAAGAGTTTGAATTTTGATTTCAAAAATGTTGGAATTAGGCTCTTATGAGTTTGCATTGCAAGAGGGCTATTGTCACTCATAATTTCATGAATGAATAATTATTGCAATGACTTCTCATAAATGTGTAAACGTAATTGACTATGAGGTAAAAGGCGTGACTTAACTGACCAATAGGAGAATTTGATGAATGAACATTAACCGTACACACTTTGGCTAATATATGATGAAGCCTTATTCTTAGAAAAATCATTCATGCATAACTTTTGATCTCGAAATCATGAATGATTGAGAAGAGCGCGATAGATTTTTTTTATAATCTTCGATTTTCAATTTCCTTTTCACCAGGCTGCTATATTTCTGTTCCCCTTTCTCCATTCTTAGTCTAGGCGGTCTTATCATTTATAGGGGACCTTGAACTGACTCTTTGTGATAAGCGTGCGGAAAACGAAAAAGACTGCGGGCGTTCAGCACAGACATTTTCGGTTGAAAATGGGTGATTTTCTCATTATCGCCAACATGTCGAACAGCGCCCTGAATCAAACGAGGCGAATCGTAAAAATCGCTGTCAAATAAAATCGTTAATACGACCCTTTTGCGACATGCCAACTATACGCGAATGTAAACTGCACTGTGCATATACCTACGTGAATCCACGTATTATTCAAATTGTATCTTTTCACAAAATCATTTTAACTGCATTAGCTAATTTTAATTCTAACATTAGACTAGGATGGAATGATGAAAATATTTTTATCTTTCTCAAACCTAAATGTCTGAAAGTTTACCTGCGTCATTAAGCGTTCCAACTGTTTTATTTTGTAATATAAAATTGCGATCGAATGTTTGTATACAACATGCCCGCGCTAAAAAATGGCAGCTGATATTTCGCCTGAAAGTACAGGCATTTCCCTTTTGAGTTTCTACTCCATTTTCCTCCCTGGGACTGGGGCAATCTGATGCTCGTGATAAGGCGATCATTTGATAAGTGAAATCTTTATGCCTAGACATTTTTTGTTGATTTTCAAATTGTCTTCTGTAGTCTTGGGAGAGTTGCAAACAGCACTGTGTTCATTCCATTACATTTTCCCTTTCAAAAGAGGCCTTCGCTTTGCCAAAATTGAAAGCAGTCGTCTGGAGCGAAAGTACAATAATTCAGCACACAAATCTTGTGCAGTTTTCCAAAAATAACATTGTCTTTGCAAATCGAACTAAAACCTTGTCCTTTAAGTATCCAATGCACAAAATGGTCGGATATGAAACATGAATCTAAACTGATATTAAGGCTAGACCGTGAGAAATTGTGTGAAATTTATTTTCCTTCATCTGCTTTGATGACAAATATTTGAGTTGGCAAAAATCGAAATAATACCCGTTTCTCTCAAAACTCATTTGAAAGCAACAGAACAAGTGAAATTGCTGAAGATAAAAGTGCAGATATCTTGTGAGATAAGGTGAATGCCTCGACTGAAACATTCACATAACGAATTGCGAAACTTTTATTGCCACCCTTCTGCAGTAATTTTTCTCCATTTTCTTGGTTCTGAGCATTTTTGAATTCAACGGGCAATCAAAAGCGATAGGGGTTTTATGAACAAAACAATTGCCGATAGATTAGAGGGGAATAGACTAGGACTGATCGGGGAAATCTAGACTCGGGCAGGGCAGAAGGTCGATTTCGAACGTATCACCGCCTGGTCGCAGCCCGATTTACAGGGGATAAAATTTACGACTCGGAACTTCTCTGGGGTTAATTTGTAAATGCAAGTACTTTTATGACCACAGATGGAGAGGAAGGTCATGATTTTATCCTATCATGTGCAACTTCAACATTAGATTAGCTTTGTGATTTTGGATAAAGGATAAAGCCTGTAAAAATGGATTGCATTTACAAAACTATCGGAAGATATTTCAAAATATCAAACATTTGTCGAAGAGAAATATAATAGAAACACTTTTTTCAGCAGCACAAAACTATAGTCTACTGATAAAGTGTTCAGTTCTTGATTTTTAGCTGGATAAAAATAACTAAAGTAAGTAAGATTGAATCACGACTAACAAATGAACAGGGTCCACGACACAAAATGTACGCTAATTTTTTGCTCATCCAAAATTGATTTAAAAATATTAGTGAATTTACTGTTTCCTGTCGTTATTTTACCAGAGGCCGAAAATGTCACGAGTTGTCACTCCGCAATCGCTGGAAAATATGATCAGGCACGTGTGCGGTGCAAAAATTCCTCATAACTTTGCTGTCCGCTCGTGCTCACGGGTAAAAACCACTTCTCAATTTTACGAGCGAGTAACACGGCTACACGTCAAATGAGTAAAGAGAGTAATGAAGAGTGAAATTCTCTTGATCATTTGAACCATGCAATTTTTGACTTTCAAGAAAAAGTTTCAAAAGTGAATGAAATTTTTCTATGAAATTAAACTTTTTCTAAATATGTTTTGGGCCGGTTAGTAATAGCCTTAAACCGTGACCGACAATTGTTTATCCTTCACATTAGTTTTGAACGTTCGTTTCGAACATAATTGTAACATTCGAAATGTTACTTCAATTATTAAAAATGCTAAAAATGTTGGAAATAAGTGGGAAGAATAATAACATAGGATAAAATTGTGTTGCCTTCATAGAGCGATTATTATTTCACATGAAAAATGAATGGAGAGGCGAAAACCGTTATATCGTCTGGTAGAAATGGGGCTATAAATGTGGTCACATTCACGATGAATTACCATATTTGGTCTTCACATAATCCTCTATCACATTTTTAAAATTCATTCTAGAAAAGGTGTGTTTTAGGCGAACTACACTTCTAAATAAATAAAATTGTAAATCAGAAATCGTCAAATTGCAAAATTCCGCTAGATTAAATTAGCAGAATAATTTTTGATTGATTTCAGAACGGAAGAAAGGATGAAGAGGGGGATAACAACGGCAACAATAACAGCCCTGCAGGAGGAGACGAATGGAAAGTCGGTTTCGAGGCTCTGAATGCGGCTATGTCCAGACAAACAATGCTTCCTGTCGCTACATCTGCCAATCAGCTACGACCTCCAATACCTCTGTAAGACCTATCAAAAGTTTTAGCCTTTTCAGAAACTAGTTTACGAACGAAACTTTCAAAAAAATTCTAAGCTGAAATTCTATGTACCTTCTATGTGTTCCCTGATCCGAAGTTTGCAAAATTGCATTTTATTGGTAGAGCGCATGNCAATATTTCGGGTTTAAATCCCAATTTAGTGGTGCCTCCATAATTTGTCCGCACCCTGTACTATAGTAGTGGACAAACTTATTGGATCACTCTCATATTTGGATCGGTTTTCAGCCCAGCTCTTTGTACTCATCGGATTGAGCTGAAAATCGACCAAAATATGAGGGCGGCCCATTGCCTTTGTCCGCTACTGTACGTGAAATCAAGAACTATCCTCTTTACTTTTTGTTTCAATTGTTATCATATCATTTCGAAATCATCGACTGACGCAAATGATAACATTTTCGAGACTATTTTTAGTCCGCTGCGACCGTAAACTACCGATTGGAAATTTATACCTGCGCCTTAATGAATTACTACTCCTACAAAGTTTCATGTCCCTTCTATAAAATCGGCGAAGTTTTGTAGCGGCATTTGAAGCTAAAATTTCCATTCATTCACATGAAAACTTTTTGCGAGTTTTCTTCAAAGTTAGCAAAACTCTCACGTTCCCACAAACTTTCGAATTCATTCTTGAAGCTCTGTGTAGACATTTTCTCATTCACCAATTCTGAACCTGAGTTTTCACTAACTTATACAGCTATTTTCCTCGCTTATTGGACCTATTTTGCTACCGTAATCCTTTCCAGCAACATTCTATAGATTCCTTTTGAAGGTAAACTTTTTGTCTAGCAGACATATGGAGCGTAACAAGTCTAGAGAGAAAAATTTAGAGAAAACGAGATGTTTTTTTGCGAAGAGTCAGATCAAAGCCATAAAACAGGAAGAGAGGCAGAGAAATAGTCGTTTAGCTACAGCCACCCCCTGTGTTGCGTTGCCCGTGTGTCTATTTTACGAGCTTTTTTTGCTCCCTTGTGCTTGGCGAACACTTTGTGAATTCACGGAGGGAACGGACTGGCACGACCCTTAGACAGATTGCAGCAAAGAAGCTGATGGTACCACTTACCACTCACTAGGCTTGAAACAAATGGGCGGGACATAATTGGTACCAAATGTTCCTTTCAGGCTGAACCCAGACTTTTTTTTTTGAGAAAATGCACGATTTCAGTACTTGCTTTTTGAAACTAGCTTCATTTTTGAGGGAACGTTTTAGTCTAGTGTTCACTTTAAAAAAAATAATATCAGTTTTACCATTATCAGTAGAGCCTCTATTTTTGTCAGCCAAAACCGAAACCGAATAAGGAGGTGTCTTTGAAACTATAATCAAACTCATTTACGATCAAATTAACTCGGTCTCTAATGAATGCGTTCGATGTTTGCCAGACACGAAGTATCTTATCACATTCATTTCTTTATCAGATCATTTTGCCGTTGTCAGACGATTTGTGATCCTCAAAGATGTGCAAACGAATTAGAAATTTATGGATTTTTAAGGATGTGATTTTTCTTCGATTTTCTTCTAAACAGAGGCATATGCGTGCAGTTTTCCCTCTGTTCCTCGGATAATCGCTCACCAGAGACTCACTTTTTATTATGCGCATTTCAATTTTTGGCAACGCATTCGGAAAGGCTTTCAACAATTTCAGGCGAAAGTTATCCTTTTTTGAGAGATGAAAATAGCGATTTTGAGCTTTATGATATTCGGCCTTCAAATTTGAAATCATTACTTTGCCTTTCAACAGTGCAGAAAATCTATAACTGCCATTCTTTCCATCTTGACCAAGCTAAAACCTACAGTACTTTTCGAATAAGTAATTAGACAATTTCTACCTTTGATTTATTATTTGATTTTACGTGGCATATTGGATTCTTTTACAAATTGTCTCTATATCAGATATTTTTGATAATCTATTATTTCTTCAGACAGCCCCGCGCTCATAACTTCTTCTTTCTCTTTTCCTCAAAAGCAGTGATTTTTCCCCTTCATGTTGCTCTCTCCAATTGCAATCCGTTCTGCGTTCTGCCTCAGATTTATGGTTGCAGGGCGCGTTCCCTCTGCCCGTTTCCACTTCGAATGGGTTCTTTCTTCGCTTCGCTCTCATAACTTTCCCCCCTTCCCTCGGTTGCGATAGAAGTTTCTGAAGCCCCCCATTTCTTCGTTGGGCAGTCTTTTTGATTCACGATTATTCCCAAGCAATTTTTCTCAATTGTTTTTCCTTTATCTTGCCGACTAATAGAACTCCATCATTTTATCACCTTCTAATCATCCAGTGTCATAAGGTGATTTCTTTCAACTTTTATCGAGCTCATCAAATCAAACACAATCTTGATTATTTAGGTTCAAAATCGATAAATTTTATACTTTCTTTCATATCATTGTATTCTGCCTTTGAAATTTTTGTTCCGACGCGAATTTTGATTTTGCATTCCAGTTTTAAAAAATTTGAGTATTCATAAGTTTCTGCTCTTTACTTTGTAATTTATTCTGTTCGAAGTTCTCCATCATTTATCTTCTAAAGATCCTGCATTATAGCTTGTGACTTCTATTATGAAACATGACGAAATAAGAGTATAAAAATTATCGCAATTTCCTGCAACTACATTTATCTTTGAAATAATTTCACTTATTAACGCAAATGATTATTGCTTTCGTAAACTGCTAAATTTTCTTTCTTGTAATGGGAATTTTCTAATTTATGTGTTATTTTCTACTTCTTATTAGTCATTTTTGGTCAGAATCCATAGCTTTTATTCTATCATGCGGTTATGTTCTGCTATTCTTTGACCATGGGTTATCATAATCTTTGCATTTTTCAATAGGAAGGTAGAATTACTGTAGTTGTAGTTTGCACGTGAAACATATCCTTAGAGGTCGCAAGCTCCGCTCCCTTGCATTTTTCGTTTTTGTTCAGGAAGTGGTCATTGAAAACGCCAAAAATAGGAAGCAATCCCCATTCAAATTTGCTGTTCACGAAAGATCACTATCAGAAACGATGAACCAACCATAGAAATGGCTGTTCACCAAAAATCCTATTAGGAAGTGCGCGTACACTCAAGATAATTATCGGTGTAGAAATAAAAATGCTGTACGTTTAGCTGATCGGTTATGCCAATTCTTTCAATCAATAATGATTTTGATTTTATTTTTCCTCTCCACGAATGTCTTAGTTACATAGTATTTGATTATTTAGAGTAAGAAAATTCAGAAAATTATAAAACTATGCAAAACCATTTGCTGTCCCTACTTATCCTGGCTCTCTTCACTCATTTCTTTGTGCATTTTCCTTTGCGGTACGGCATAATACGACAGAAATCGCTAACATCTGTGAGGCGATCAGAGATTGTAAGAAAAATCGCAGCTTTACAAGATATCAGGGGGTGAGAAAAATTCGACTTTTCTGGAATGGGGACGAGTGAATTTTGCTCACCTCTGCAGAATATTTTCCGCTGAAATACTTTTTTTTTTGTTGAAACATACAAGTGCAAAGATCCTGAGTCCATCTCATCACATGTTCTGCAACGAACAATGGCAATGTATAGTGCAATGGGCTGAATATTTTATGCCCGCCTTCTTGCGATTTCTTTAATCCTAATTTGGTTGCGCGCCAAGAGGAAACCAATCCCTTTAATGGGGACCCGCAACGAATAGAGGAATGGAAGGAAAGATTGGAAAGATATCACGGGAAGTTCGACTCGAAAGCTGGCAAAAACGCGAACGAACGCGCGTATTGTAGTCCTTATAGTTAGATGTTTTCTCGAGACAAATGTGGTGTATATAAAGGAAGGAAACGAGAGGTACTTTATGGGATTAGACGATTTATGTTCGGGATAAAGAGCGACTGGACTGCACTGCTGAGGCCCACACTCAGGCACTCCAAGGGGAGCTATTTCGAATCACGCGACGCCAACTCTGATACTTTTTTCTGCGCCTTCATTTCAGATACTTATTTTATTAGTAGTGGTAGATACGAGAATCTGAATTTTCGTACACGCGAAACTGATCTTGCTTATTACAGTATTTCATATCGTTGCACTTGAGTGAGAACTATCTTGAAAGTCTAATAATCATCGTCTGCTGTTCCCTGATTTTTACTCAATCGTATTCAGTTTTTGAAGTACAAAATTCTCGTAAAATACAACTTTATGAATTTTTGAAAACTCTTTTATTCGTTTGTGGACTGCTCGAGTGTGTAAACTGCAATTTCTCCAGCTAATTTAGTTTCCTGAATCAGTCTGAGGATTTTGAACACTTGAGCATTGCCGAATTTCATACTGATGTCATTGATTTCAGAATGGGTCATCACAACTTCATCCCATTCGCTGGACAATACAACATGCCGATGTCGACTTTGCCATCGCAACCTTTTGGAACACAGGCAAATAGACTCGAATTTTCACAAAATAACATAATTTACTTTTTTCTTCAGGCCATTCCACCAATGTTCCAGAACGCAACCGCAAACTCAAACATGATGCTCCAGCAGTTCGCCCAGTTCCAACATCGTCAATTCCAAATGCCCTTCGTCCAGCCGCAACCGATCAGACCGGTTCCGATGCCAACATTTCCAGGATTCCAATATCAGAATCGTTAGTTTTTTATTGTCTTAAAATTTTAATTTATTTCGATTTAGCAATGCTAATGGGAATGCAACGACCCCCACCAGATCCTCAGCAAATGCAACTTCCATTGAGTCAGTGTGCACCTGGACCAGTTTCTCGAAGAAGCCATTCTCAAGATCAGCCAAGCTGCTCTCGAGATTCTCAGTCAATTGTTCTGGGATATGAACGGAGGATGGGGCGTCCTCAGAAGACATTCAGACAGAAGTACGAGCAGTATCTGCCCAATAGCCAGAATAGCAGAAAGTAAGAGTTGTCGATATTGGAGGAATAAAATGCTTCGTATTCAGCGATGCGGACCAGCCCTGCTCCTCAACGCAGGCCGCCGCACGAGATCTTCAAAGGCAGCAAATGCAAATCCAGCGACAAGAACCCGAATTGCATTTACATCTGAATATCGAGCCCGAAATGCCGAAGTCGCTTTTCTGTCGATGGAATGACTGCGAGGCAGGTCCGTTTGAGACCGAAGCCAAACTGCATCAACACGTCGTCGACACACATCTCAAATATCGACCTGACAGAGATTGGACTTGCAGATGGAGGGTAAATTGCTTGATCCGCAATAAGTTGAAAGTTCACTTTTTAAGGAATGCCCAAGAGAAATGGAGCCGTTTGCCGCTCACTATCAGCTGGACACTCATTGCCTAACTCACACTGGGTTCAAGCCATTCGTTTGTAAGGTAAGCGCTCTCATCCTCATTCTTGGCGTGTAATTATGAAACACAAATTTGATAATTCGAAATTCAACGATATTTTCAGGAGCCAGGATGCGGTAAGAAATACTCGCGTCTTGAGAACTTCAAGACTCATCAGCGAACGCACACAGGCGAGAAGTGAGTTCATCAGAAATTGTTGAAGTGTAAATAATAAATATTTTAGGCCGTACAGCTGTCCCATCTGTCCGAAAACATTCACAAATCCATCGGACAAAGCGAAGCACGTCAGCAGAACTCACTCTGATGAGGTAATAGATTTAGTTTGAGGCGGGAAGACGATGCGTTTATTGCAGAAGAAGTGCATCTGTTTGGATGAAAGCTGCAGAAAGAAGTACACCGACCCTTCGTCATTGCGAAAGCACATCCTCACTCAACATGGACCAAATGAGTTGGATCGACAGCGAAAGGTCAAGAAGGAGATGCAGCCCACAAGACGAGGGGGTGGAGTGCGCAAAGGCAAGCAGTCGACGTCGCCGCAGATTTCCCCGAATGCCCTACAGCAATGGCTCGTTGAGGTAACATTGATGTTTATCACTTGGGATCTTGGAAGAAGGTTCACCTTGTTTTGAAGCAAAGTTTCTCATTGAAAAAGAAAAACCTTGCCAACTTTTCTAATACGATATGTCATTTATTTTTGAAACTAATTGAACATATTCTGATAATTATCTCTTATCCTCTAAATTCCAGAGAGCATCCCAACAGTCGTCTTCGCGTCCTTCCTCAGAAGAGATCGACGTGGAAGAAGACGACGACGACGATGCTTTCAGCCCCGCCAACACCAGCACTACGAACTCTTCACCCAGTGCATTGTCTGGTACGAATACTACGAACGACTCGAATATTTCCTATCTAATTACGTTCCAGATCACCAGATCCAGCCCAATTCCTCTGACAGTGGTGTGAGTGGCATCTCGCCGATGGCTCCCCAGTCATCCGGCTCGATGTCCGCCTCTTCTCCCAATTCATCCATCGAATCTGTAGGCTCATCTGGTTCCAATGCGGCCCAGTCATCTGAGCCGACAAACCATCAGTCATCGGAGGGCAAGAAGGACTTCTCGATTGATAGAATCCTTCGGATGGCCATGTTCGCTAGTCGATTCGTGGATGAACCCACGATCGAACGAGGTTCGTAACGCCGAACTCAGTTGTCGGAAAACGTACAATTCTTCGCATTTCAGCGGTCAGACTAGTGACAGATGCCATGCAGAGATCGAGTGTGCCTGCCAGACAAAGCGAGCTCTTCGTTCGTTCCTTCCGCCAGCAAATCTCACGGATGCAACAGAGTGTGGTCGAGGAAGTGCAAGAAGGGGTATGACGTGAAATGAAGACTCGAAAAGGAATCAATTACTTAGATCGAAGTCTCTCATGACGAACATGGAATGATCGTTCTTACTCCAAGGCAATCTCACAGGAATAACGAGCATGAATTCGGTATCATTGAATTTGTTTCATTATGAAAGTAATGCTATGTGGTGACAGACTGGGCTGATGAAGTTCACAGCTATATTCAAATGCCGTTCATTACGATTCCCGAAACAATCATGACCAGCATCCAGGACTTCGAGAGTCGTCTCGATGTCGGCCAACGAGAGTTTGAGGTAGAAAAATGCAATTCTCAATTTTTTAAACAATTATTTTTAGGAAATTATCACAACTCTCGAAGATTTCTTCCGAGTCAGCGACGACATTGAGCGCTACATTAAGATCGAAGCAGCCTCGCCGTCAAACTCGTTCACCCCTGCACTCGATTTCCAGTCATTTTCTACTGAAATACCTCAGTCTCAACAACCAGTCAACACGTCCGTGACGTCTGAAGCGGTGGAAGAAAAATGCGCCTTCCTTTCCTTGCCTTTGCATTGCATAAGGAACATGCCTCAGCAAACGGAGTTGAATCAGACGAAGCGACAGGAAGATAGCGAGGTACAGGCTCAGAGTAGTCGAGAGAATCAGTCGCAAATCCAATTCTCGCAGTTCTTGCAATTACAGGTTTGATTGCTTATCTCCGAACATCATGCATAGATCAATTTAATTTTAGAACGAAGAAGATCAACAAAGAATGTCAGCTTGGGATAGAGTCTTGGTACCAGATCGATCTAATTTAACAAGGTCCCAGATCATTCAAGCTCCTCCACCGCAACGGCGATATCCAACCGCAGGACCTGATGACCTACTCGATCCGGTAACTATTGAAGTATAGCGTTTTTGAAATGAAAAGCAAAGAGATCATTTATTACTTATGGCAATATTTGTACGATAAAGTTGATTTGTAACAAAATATTTATTTCAGATGCAGTCGCTGACCGTATCACTGAACGAAGTGACCCCGAGTGATTTCGACATGGCGAGCAGCATCGACATAACCAAGTACTGCGACATTCTGCAGGCTGGAATCAATAAGGACGAGTTCGAGGAACTCTAATCGGTGGAACTTTGTTGATAAATTGCAAGGATTGATTTGGTTTCAGAATGCGAGTCTAAAACTTATCGTTCTAATGCTGATTACTTAGATTTCGTATTCTGAAACACTATTAAAATGCATTTTTCTTAGAATCTTTTGATCAAATCTACTCTAGTCATTTTTTCGAAAAATTAAATATTTTTCTATTATCATTGAGTCAATATTTAATTATGATGCTATAATTTTGTAATTCAATCATGTGTTAAATTTCCTTGTTAATTACGCATTAGTGTTTCAGTTTTATGATTTCCAAGCAACATTATGCAGTCACTATTCACGCCAAAGGCGGTATTTTTTAGTTTGTTGTGCATTTGTATTTATTTCGATAGAAGATTTTTTTTTAATTTAAGAATAGCATGCAATCTTCTAATCGATTTTTTTATTCTTCAATATATTTTATACAATTCTTGAAATCCAGTGTTCACGAGATTCTAAATCCCGGTTTATCGCCTCCATCTCTCAATCCAATTGACAATTGAAATATTCGTTTTTTTGTTGTTTTAAATTCGTAGATTTGATGTTGTGGTGTATGGTGTTTGCTTACTTTTTCGGATTTTAGGTATCGTTTTTCGTAATGTTTTCTTTTTTATTATTTATTCATCATAACCATTTTCCAGTTACTCTTTATCGGATCATATATAACTCTTTGTGCAGTAAACCTCTACTGAGTCCTCTGGCTACCTTGTTCGATCACAATCTCATTATTCGTTTGGCTTTTCTTGCCATTTCACACATGGCAATTTTTCAACATACAAATGTTTCTTGTTACATTACGGATTATTATGTCACTAGCACGATTTATCTATATCGTAACATTGAAATATAAATTCGTCCATTCAAACAACTCGATGTTACGATATGATATTTACAACGTTATCATTAATGCTGTACGAAGTATTCTGACCCTCGGTCGCTTTTTCAAAGACTTGTAATATTATTGAAATGACGCTCTGATTTTTAGTTCAATCGCTTGCATCATGGTATTACGACTTGAGTATCTAGACTAATTATTATTGTTTTGCTTCTTATGAGAAGCCCTTATCGGTCTAACCGTTGATTTATCCAATGAATTTTCCAGTTTATCGTAACTCTCCATCCCACTCTCGGTGTATCTCGTGCTTGTATTTGTTCCATTACCTGTGTGTTGAAAATAAAGTATTCTTGAAAAATGTTGACAAATGAAGTTTTGAATAATAACTAGCAAAATGAAATGTAAAGAATGATCATCATATCATCAATATTTATCATGAATTTTCATTTCATGACATTGTAAACTTTACATTATTGAAAGTTATAAAGAATAACAAGAAGCGAAATTTCACAATAGTTAATCGCATTAACTGCAATATAAAATTCACAGTATTTCAAGATTGATTCGTTTTAGAAAGTTGAAAGTGCTCATTTCAAGGTTATCGGGCAAAATTCGAAATGAGCTATTGCGAATTTGCGAATATGAGAAATGGGAACGAGAACACAGCTCATTGGAAATGGATGTGAATGTGCCTCTAGTCTAGCAACGGACAAAACGGGTAGGCCGGCCAGAAGATTTGCTCTGTCCGATGTCTGCTTCCTGTTTTGGTTCACAATGATGGGGAGGCCGGCGGCCGAAACGAACCCACCCGGTCATTCTCATTTTCTTTCGACTCCCACTTCTCAGTGTTTCTCTCTTCCGAATCCGAATCGATATATGCATGCTCTACTAGGCAAGGCAAGGAGCTCTCTCCTTCTCTTCCTCCTTCTCTTCTATCTTTGGCTGTATGTATGCTATTTTCTCTGACTCCCTCCATCATCATTCTCCTTCTTCCTCCTATTTTCCAGTGCCAACGAAAAAGACAATCTCATTTTCGTTCCTCAATCCGCACAGCCAAATCACAACTGATTGTGGTCTAGTCTGTTAGAACACAAATATGGCTTCTTTAGTCTGATTCTCTTCCATTTTTAGCGATTTTGTATTGCAGACGTCTGGATAAATTTGAAAATTTAGGGTCAAAAATGAAATATTTTTCGAGGGACTAAGATCAGAATTCGAATTCAAACAATCGCACGAAGCTAGTCATGGAGCCATCTTCATTCCAACGTCGGATCAAAGGTAAGAAAATTCGAATTATATTGAATTTTGAAAATTTCCCATTCATCCATAATTTAGTTAATCCATAAATTGCGAATTAAAATTATTAGAAATTTGAATCAGTTTTTTCCAACTGATTAACTTTCGCACTCGAACTGCGAATTGTCATTCTACTTTTCCGGCCACCAGACCCCAGACTCAGCCAAAATCGTTAGAGTAATTGGTGCGGCTTGAATAAACAATTTCGACCGCCCGCCCGCTTCAGCCTCCTCCAAAAATTGATGGACTCCGGCTCAATTCCAAGCTGCCTCTGCAGCCTCGTAAAATGCCCAAGTCGTGTAAAATAGAGCGATTTGAAATTCTGGCATAAAGTTTGGGAACTAATTTAGATGAATAGATAAAACTCTCCGAGTTCAGATTGAAAAATCCAGGAAGTAAATTTTGATAAAAAAAATTTGCAACAAAATAAATTTCAAAATTCTTGTTTTTTTTCTATTCTTTCATAAAATCGTCGAATTTTATCTGATCAAACAGCCTCAAATTTTATATGTAGCGCGAGAAAGAACGTACAATTCGCAAATCACACATTGCAGTGTAGGCGGTTTTGCTGCATTCAAATCACTCCGTGCATGAATCATAAACGGTTACGTTAAATCATGCATTTTACTCGCTCCTTTTCCGTATATAAGCCGAACAGTTAGACCATCTAATCAATGGATGGATGACTCATTCGACTTTCCATATGTATTTCAAAATTTGATCAGCTTTTTTTTCAGAATTCGAGGCCCGAATTCGAAAGTGGCGACAACAGAAATTCGGGACGAGAGACATATCACCTGCGCCACAGAACAATCGAAGGTCCACAAGTCAAGAGCCACACAAAATACTCGAGTGTAAGTAATTTTCCATAAATAATCAGTGACGGACGGAAGTTTTGAACAATAGGTATACGAATTCAGTCTGATACATTACATATAGTGAAAAAATTCCCTAAAATCTGGAAGAAATATACAATTGAATGAACCCAATATGTATACTAGCTTCAGCTAACTTGAATCATTTGAAGGCGTAGCAAACTGAATTCATAATCTCGATTGTTCCTAAATTTTGACCGTCACTGTATTTGTAATCAAATGTGTTATCAGGTCTAAGAAAGTTCACCATCGGAATTGACGTTTTACCCATTTGGGAATTGAATAGAATTTCGAATATTCTTAGTTTGTCTGAAATAAGTGATATTACTGTTATCTTCAGGCCACCAGACACGTTTGAATCATTTGGCAAGTCCGGCTCGAAGGCCTGTGGGCCCTCCACCGCCATTACCATTACGTGCAGTTCACACACAAATCAACCAAGGCTTCTTCACCAGCCCGATGGAGAGAAAGCAAAGTAAGTAGCCTATTTTCAGATAAACACCTCTAATCTGATTATTTTAGTAAGCACTCCAGCTAGTCTTGGAGAGGGTTCGTCAACTGGCTCAGCCTCGTCTGCTTCACCGTCACGAGCCAATCTTGGATTGAATTTCTCGATCGGGGGTAGAAGAATTGACCCTGAAGTGGAGATTCTACAGAAACGACTCAAAGACGCGGAGATTTTCTCAGGGAAATTTACCATTGACAGTGAGTAGATTTTCTAAATCATGTTTGAAGTGCTTCCCCATCAAGAGTGGATAAATTGTTTCTTCTTTGAATTTGAATTTCGAAATTTCGTCTCTGGAATTTTCATCAGGTTTATTAAATCTTCAAGATGAGGAAAGTTTAATATTCTTTTGATCAAATTTAATTTTCAATCAACTTCAGATGAACAAATAGAAGTCCGTCACGACGATATTCACGACTATGAAGAGCTCGGAATGGGTGTATGTGGCACGGTGTATCGTTGTATATACAAAGGAAAGCTACAAATGGCTGTTAAGGTGCTTCGATAGAAAATTTCTTTGAAATAAAAATACGTTTTAGCAAATGATAAAATCCGAGGATAAAAACGAGCTGAAACGGGAACTAGCTGATTTAAAAGTGATGGGTGAAGTATCTAATCATCCATCATTGGTCTACTGCTACGGTTATATAATTTGTCCGGTATATCGAACATTTGTACCCATTAATTATTTCATTCTTCAGAGGATAGTCAATATCTATATGGAACTGTTAGAGAAGGATTGTGAGAAGATGCTCAAAATGGTCAAAAGCATGGATTGCGTTGTGAGTTACACGTTTATTCTTTTTCATAATAAAATTTTGCTTAGGGATTTCCTGAATATGTGATCGCTGCAATCGCTCACACTGCTATGCTAGGACTACAGTATCTCAAGGAAGATCATGTGAGTTCTTAGAGAATATTATAGTTTAGAAATTAATTTTTATTGATTAAGTTTTCCATGGTATTTGATTCTGATCGTTCTTTTTTTTATTTTTCTCAATTGTTTTATCATTAGTTTGCTAAAATTGGTGTTTTCAAGAACCAACTTCCAGAATATCATCCACCGTGATATCAAACCGAGCAATCTGATATTCGGAAGCGATGGAAAAGTTCGATTATGCGATTTTGGTCTGTCTGTGGTTCTGCAGAACTCTCTTGCTCATACAGTCATGGCTGGGTGTCCTCCGTATATGGCACCGGAGCGACTAGATGCGACAGTAAATATTCAACTTCGAAGGAAAATCATGAATATTTTAATTTAGAACGCTCGGAATCAGAATTACGATGTAAGATCGGACGTCTGGTCACTAGGATTGACGCTGTTTGAGTTGAATTGTGGAAAGTAAGAAACAAGGATTTTATTTTAATGCAAACAATCTCTTTTCAGGTATCCATATCCATTGAAGCATGGAAATGAAATGCTAACATTGGTCAGTATTACGGATGACGATCCGCCAAGAATGAAATCGGTAGTTTTTTCTTCTAAAATATTGGACATTCTAATTATTAATTTCAGAGTGAGGCTTCCGAACCTTTCCACGATTTCTATCAACGAATGCTCGTCAAAGATTACCAACAAAGGGCTAGATATCCGGAATTATTGGTATCAAGAATAAAAAAATGTTTTTTTTGAAAATTGATCAAATTTTCAGGAACATCTATTCATCAAACGAGCAAATCCTTCTGAAAACGACTACCTCGCGTTGCGAACCTGGTACATACGAAATCGCGACCTATACAAGGAGAAAAAGCAACGTGAAGTAGATTTTTTTCTCGATAAAAATAGGATAAAATAGGAAAATATTCAGGAAAAATAAAACTAATTTTCAATTCTAAATTTAAAAACTCTCATTTCGTATTATCCATAATTCCAATCCTAACGTTCCATCCATATTCAAAAGGAAAAATAAGAGGAAAGGCGCAGGATATTGAATCTCTCTAACGAAATCTCATTTTTTTAGAATATGAGATTTTGAAGTGTAGTTTCGGCGTATTCTTCTTTAATAACTTTCTTTTTAAAAATTTTTAAACATTCTTCGACTTTTCACTCGACACTAAAGATAGTGAATTAGTCGACGATAGGTCAATTTGTAGTATTCCTTGATAATTCTTAATGACGATGTTGCAGACTGACCTCACTGCTAATTCTTCCGACAAACGATGAAATCTTCTCACGCAAATAATTGACCAGACGAGCAAGCTTTTCTGGAGTATGTCACATATTTACAAACAAGCAAGGATATTCAGAGCTACGGTATAGGAGTTTATAAAATTCTATTTATCATTCCTGTAAATTTCTAATAGTTTATCATTTAATTATTGCATTGTAGCGTATGGGTAAAAACTGTTTCATTTAGTCCCGCAGGATGAATTATTGCCTAATTATCGTTCATTTATTGCCATTGAACTGAATTCTCTAGTCTTCAAAGGGGATCTCAAGCTACAAGAAATTCACTCTACTTTCCAGCAAAATTGAATTCATTCCAGAGATTTTTTTCTTATTGTGATGATACGCTATTTCCGTGGATTAATGTTTCAATGGTTAGAATGATATGATAATGACAGTGGATGACATATCATCAATCATAACTTCATCGAATTTTTTGTTGATGGACCCCCGTCGCACAAATAACGTGTCTCGGAATTTTTATCAATTTGATAGTTTACCATTGCTCTACAATAATATTCCTTTTCAATTCAACTCTATCTATCAGTCTTCGTCCTGATAATGACTTCAAATCTAACGTTGACAGAGATTCACATGAACGTCTCTTCCTCTATCTCCACTTCTGATTTGATTTGTAGTGCATCGAAATTTTATCAGTCACGGAAAATCGCGCTCGCTGAAAAACAATCCAAGTATTCCCAATCGCTTTCAATTAGAAGCCATTGATCATGAACTAAAGTTGATTCGGATTTTTTTCTTTTTCCGTGATAACCTTTGGTACGCGTCTCAGCGTTGTTCAATTGCCCAGTTAGTCTATCATTTATCAGTTCTACAAGTCATTCAAAGGCATCCACTTTCGATATGCTAGCGTGATTACGATCGTGTATCAACTACGCTTAATTTTTCATCGATGAAAGATAAAAACGGGGTGATGGGAATGAGAAATGGAAGAAAAACCGAGAGGAAAAGAGAGATGCAGGGGAGGAATCTGGGCGGAATCAGGAAAAGGGCCCGATGGCAGGAAGCGGGAAGCAGAACGACCGCCTATCGTAGTGGGTTCGCGTCATCCCGCCTATTCTGGCACGCTCACCAATATTCGTGCTAGGCGAACTTGCCCCGAGTTCTCTCCAATCCCCGACCCAACCCCTTATTTAACCTTGAGACCCGGTCATTCTGACATACTTTCTACTTTCCTCGTTACTCAAAAGGAACAGCAACGCGCGCAGCACTGCTTATTTGTACGGCCATCACATCAGCATGCGTCACTGGTCTCGAAAATCAGCAGATATACTAAGGATCTTCCCTATAATTTCCATACTCTGCGATCTAGCCTCATCCTCGGCTTATTATTATGCCAACGACCCTATCTTAATGGTTAGATTCCGCAAGCCATCCGGCGTACGGTATCATCAGCCACCTAGTCAGAGAAAATACGGGGTAGGAATTTTCCATTTAAAAATTTCTCCAAACTTTTGCATTACCGACATACCTAGCAAGATTAATGGATTGAGAAGGAATAAAACTGGTGTGAAGTACGAGATATGAAATCATTTCTCAAATGAATCTTTATTTCTACTGGATGTGACCAGTCTTTGCGCCCTTTCCACTCGAAAATTTTCAGATTTGAAATCTAACTTTTCAAATTCTAATCCAAGTAAGATGAAACCTTTACAGACACGTGAAAATCTGGTATGAAAAATTTGAAAATCTTACCACTTTTTACATATTCGCATCGTATTCTTTTATGAAATCACTTTGGGGCAAAGACCTTTACCACACCTTGTAGTGTTTCATAAGTGCAAAAAAACCTTCAAAGCATAAGTCTTGTAAAATGGTGTCATTAGTAAAAATAACTAGTGGAGAGAACATCCTCTACTTTAGAATTATGGTAGCGGTTGGTCGAACTCTTACGCTTATCCGCCAAGTTCCTACTCACAAAGCCCATGGCTGCCAAGCAGCAGCGGGTACAATTCCTATGGTTCTTATCCATCATACTCTTCATCATCTCTCTACAATGGCGGCTTCAATGGTTTAGCTCAAATCCCCTATGGGTCTAATCCAGGTTACTACCCTTCCTTCTCTGTTCCAACCCCTGGTTTGACGCCTAACTTTGGTGGTGCATACAATACTGATCAATGGGGTAATTCGTATGTAGGAATACCAAAAGTCGCTGCCTTGTATTTGAGCTGTGACGATTGCCACGGCTGATAGTAGAATTTTATTGATTTAGATGCAATATTTTCGTGTGTTTGAAAACTAATTTACGATTTGTGAAATTAGATTGATGAGAGAAACCTTCAAGACACGAACAATTATAAAACGAATTGATGTAAATAATCTGTGATCCTTTCTTAATTTGTATGGAAAAACTGGACACGTGGCAGATAAAATTTGCGCAATATTCATATTACCTAAATGCCATTCGCAATGTATAATATTCAGAATAGGGTTATTTATTCGGATTTGTGATCATTTTTCGTCAGCAATGAAACGTCCGATATTAAGCAATACCGTTCAACGAAGCAGTTAAGATAGCTTAATATCGGTTGTTTCACGTTTATTAGGTTGTTTGTCATCAAGTTTTCACATCAATTGTCATTTGTTATCCGTGCAACATATTTTCGATTCTTCCTTCTATTTTTTCTTATTTTTGCATTTTCATTTTGTTGAGCTTATTGCCTTGTTAGGGTCTTTCTACTCTACTTTCTACTAATTGTTTCAAATTTCGAGAGATTCTCTTCTGGAAATATATGACTATCATTCCAAAATAGTCTACTCTGAAGAAAATTGTTTATGTGAACCTCTCTTAAAAGTTGAAACAAAACTGATATGGTTTTTATCTGATGAAATTGTCAAAGATCGAATTGAATGCCTTTTTCTGACCAAATAAATGATAATTTACGATCTGCAAGGGCAACCACAGCGTTGTTTGCCCCTATCGAGTGAATTGAAAAGAAAAACATGGGTGTCGTTCCGTGATACGGTATATCTCAAATATGCCTTACTTCTTAATTTACTTTTTTTATGCATTTCCTTATGTCAGAGACTGGAAAATTACTTATAGGAAAAGAAAAAAGTATCAAATTATTTTTAGGAAAATGGTTCAAAGATTTGATTGTTACTAGTCCGTTTCTACAAAATTTTCTTCAAAGAAAGGTATTTTCAATTTTACATTATTAACTTTTAAAAGCCCCAGTATACGGTATTTTATCATTGTTCATCAACAATGTTGACGCGCAGTCACTAATTCATTTGTTTGAAAAGAGAAGAATTATCGTTTTTGTTTGATAGAAAAAAAAACGAATTTCAACTAAAGATTTTCGCCAGAAAAAAATGAAAAAGATTAAAGATTTTCCCTAACATAGCAAAAAATTAGCGCGAGCGGTGACAAACTATAATGCTCACGTAGGTTGAATTGTTTGGGAATTACGGGGTAACTCTGATCAGAAAAACGACGTTTGTAGAGCTGGACGGTATTTTTCCAAGAAGTCACGCCCATTTTTCTTTGAAAAAATCGCGGTGGGAAGCGCGTCCGACCGCGAGGGGACTACGCAGACAATGATAATATGTAGGGCTGTTTTGATAAAATGATAAGAGATGGGAGAAGGAAAAAAGAAGGGAAGGCTATCTTTCGTCGTTCATCGATAAACGAGAAGAGACGACGGACAGGGAGAAGGGCGCACGTGAATTAGTGGCAAGGTTCACAGATCTCGTTCCTATACTTCAACTGCTATATGACAATTTCCCAATTCCACGAAATAGCAGAGAAATTGAAAATTACTGCCAAACAATTCGCGGTCACCTAAACATTGAAATTTAGGCGTCACTGTGTCAGAATAAAAATAATAAACAGCTTAAAAGAGCCGTTCAAAAGAAAAATCAAAATTCTCACGATGATTTCGAAAAAGCACATTCTTCGGCAGGATTAAAAATGCATATATTTTTGGAATGGAATTTTGAGAATTTACCTGGCGTAGGTCTGTCAAATTTGGAATAAGCCATGCGATGAAGTTAGTGCATGATAGAAAATGAAGAAAAATGAGAGAATTTAAAAATTTTGAAAAAAATCGGTGAAAACAGACAATTTGGCCGATGAATGGTAACTTTGAGGAAATAAATTGCGCTTCATTTTCCCTGGAGCAACTTTGTAGTACAGTAAAAAATCGATTTTCAAGTGATCGCTGTTTTTGTGCAATTATCGTTGATTTTTTTTGCAGAATCGTCGTCCGAAAGTGGATCGACGGAGGGCTGGAAGCGTAGAGACAGACGGGCAGCAGTCATGGAGCCTGAGGAGCTCATCAACAAGAAACGACAACTCATGGTTCGCTATTTCTTTTAATTTTTTTTTGTTTTCTTTCGACAATGTTTCATGAGTTTCTCGTTTTGCTTCGATATTCATCAGTGACCTCTTGATGCTTTGTAGATTCATGAGTTTCTGCAGCTTTTAGTTATGAATTGTGAAATTCTTCTACTTTTTTGATCTGAAGGTTTGAAAAATCGATTTTTTCAGCTGATGATCGTCGGCTTGTCGCAATCGGAGGCTCAGCGATTTCTCGAAGCAGCTGACGGAGACGTGCAGCGAGCGGCCAACATGATTCTGGACAAACGCGCGAAGAGTCGATATGAGGTTGGAGAATTTCTTCACGGATATTTTGTGAACAATCATGTTTTTCTCATTATTGAATCGAGTTTTGACATATCCAGACATGCAACTTTTCTGAAGAAATACAAACAGCTGTATTGCGTCTCACAAATAGGTGGCAAAGTTATTTCTCAGATAGCTCAAAATTTGAACTGAATTTTTCTTTGTTCATTTGAACAAAATGGTATTGTTCGAAAGGCTCGTTGTTTTGAATCTGAGTTTCTTGAGAAATAGACGAGCCAAATAGGAAAACCGCGCAGAATGGGCGATTATTTTTTACAATCCCGAGAATATTACGTCTTATTGTTTTTGATGTGCCTGAACATTTTTGAACGTTTTACAATGTATTGTCAAATGCGAGAATTTTTCTGAAACACGTACAAATTAACCATTTTCGCGAATTGCTCGCCGAAAAGGTATTTTTCTTGTAAATTCTGGAGTTGAACTTTCTGTGATGCTTTGCTTGAATTCTCCTCAATGAGTGAGTAAGCGGGCAGCGAGAAGAATGTTGTTTCCGATGAACTTTCAACTTTTTCTCAAATTGCTAGTTGCTGATTGAAGTGATTAGATTAGTGGTTGTGTCTCAAATTGTGCACTACTCATTCAGTCAAAAATTGGGAAAAACGGCTAACGCGACCAAAATATACAATCGTTTTCGAGCAACTCTACAGTAAAACAAATGAACACTGAACCGATCAAACATTGCAAATCAATAGGCATTTGCTGTGTTCGGAAAACAGAAGCGTTCAAAAACCTTGTGTGCTGATTGGAAATTAGGAAATTTTGAGAAACTACAACAAATTTATCGAAATTTTAGATTCTAGCTGGACTTGCAAAATAATATTTTGGAGAAAATTTATGATAATGAATTTCAATAATTTGTAATTTGCCAGAATGTCTCTCCAACCGACATGCCCTCGACATCAAGCACTTCATCCAAACTCCCCTACCGCCCAATTCCAATGTCTTATCCGGCCGATTCTACGTACAGCAGTCATTCAGGTTCGTGAAACTTTCTCTAAATTTCATGAAGACTAATTTACTGTCATTTTCCATGTTTATGCCACTTTTATGAAAATTTTCATTGACAGCTTTTCCATTGAAACCTCAAGAAAAATTTTGTAAAGCGAGATTTTCGCCCACTACACATTATCGTCATATTGTTACGTCGAGATAAATGCAGCCTCTGTATTTGTACCTTCTTTTCTGGAAAATAGCAAGGGGAAGAGAAAAAGGGATAAAAACTACCAAAAAGCAAGGATAACTTAGGGGTAAGCATGCAAGAGACCATAAATGCAAATTCTCTTTCTATTCATTTCACACCAGAAAACTGATATGTGGCAGAATTTCTTTTAGACATCAACCTCGGTCAGCCTACTGTAGTCAATAGACACTTCACGGTCAATGACGTGAAAAGTCAGGATCTGCAGACGGGAAGCGAAATTGCGAAAGACGATGAAGTGATGGAGACGACTGAGGGAAGTGTGAAAGAGACCGTGGAGGCTGAAAGAGCACAAAATGAGAAGACATCGAGGATGGTGTAAGTAAAAATACAAATTCGTATTTTTTACTTTGAAAATCAATGCTATTAACAATTGAGCGGTTATTGAGAATATTCGATCTTTGTATACAGTTCGCGAAAAGCGCCAAATCATTAGTATTAGCTATTTGGTCGTCGTTGCGACAATGATGCAATCGCTCAATCACATCGACTTCATTCTTCATTTTGGAATCATAATATCTGACAGACAGACAAGTGGCCTCTGAAGAGAGTGACGTGATGAATTTGGGAAGTAACAAGTCTTGAAGCTACCGAGATAATTTTGCAAATTAGTTAGCATTGATTGAAATTGAGTAAACTAAATTAATTTTATACTTTTTTATAGAAAATCTAAGACATATCAGTAGAATTAGAATGAAAAATTTGCAGAAAACCAGATCAACCTTCCTACAAAGAAGCCTCGATGATTCGCGATGACGAGTCGGGCTACAAGCCGGATGAGGAGAGCCTTGCTGAGCTGGCAAGGTTCGACACGTCCATACATGGAATTAGTTCCAACTCGAAGTAAGAACATATTTTGTCGATTAAAGAAAACGACAGTTAAGAAAAACAACATGAATTTTTAGAATATCGTACACGATTTCTATAGATGTGGCAGTCTTTATTTTTCTTTGTTTTGAAAATCGCGAGTGTGTGCTCTGAAAAGATCGTGCCGTAATATTCGAGTTGCAAATGAAACTTATTATTTTTAGTTGCGACTACATCGAAGTGCCCGTCAAATTGCTCTATCCGGAAACCGAGGTCGCGACGCCCATGCAAAAGATCTACATCAAGCAACTGTTCACTAAGGTTGGGCATTTTTATTTCTTGATTTGCTTATCTTTTGAATTTTTATGTGAAAACAATTATTTTGATGAATTTATGAATTATGTAATTCTCTAGACCATTGAATAACACTAGGGACCGCAAATTCTGCCCCCTTGCATTTTTCACTTTTGCTCAAAAAGTGGTCATTTGAAACCTCAAAATGGGAAGCAAATCCTCTTCAAAGTTGGTATTCACGAAATATCACTATCAGAATCGATGAACCCCTTCATAAAAATGTTGTTTATTAGAAAAATCCTGCTAGGAAGTGCGCGTCCGCAGACGCTCTCGGGATTTTTATACCACAAAATCGTGTTCATTTTTCTGGTTGATTTTGGTGACACCTTTCGGCTAAAAATTATTTTTCTTTTATTTTTTATTTTCGGATGTCTTAGTTACATCGTATTCAATTATTTAGGGCTAAAAATTCAAGAAAACTAAGCTATGCAAAACCATTTTCGGTCCCTAAATAACGCTCAAGGTTTATTCTTTATTTATGTGATTTTTGAAACATCTAAAATCATTTTTTTTTTGTAATTTGAGAATATTCTTTGTAGAACTACGATGTGACGATCGGTGAGAAGATCCGAGTACCTAAGGCGGCCTACGAAATGCAGTTCTCCGAGTTCAAACTGACCGCTCGATTCGATCTCTATTACAATTTCAAGGCCAAAGATCAAAAGTGAGTTCGGTTCGAGTCTATTTTTTCGAGAAATAAAAAAATCTTGAATGGAATATTGTACTTTTCAAATATCCAATGCGATGTTTTTCCTCAAGTTTTGCATCCTTTTCAAATTGTAAACTCTTGCCATTTTGACATTCTGAATATTCGAGAAAATTGAAATACTCTTCAGAGCAGCGCGAATCGTGCAGCTGGCGAACATGTGGTGCAAGGAATCGGCCTATGGGTTCCACGAGCAACTCTACATCCAACTGCCCATGCTTCCGAATATGCTCGATAATCTTTGGTAGGTGGATTTGATCACTTTTCAATTTTTCGCTCTTATTTCGGAAAAGTTCCAAAGAATTCCCTAACAAACGTTTTTTTGTTGGAAAATGCCCAGCTTGGAATTCGAAAAAGTAGCAGGTTAACTTTAGAGAATGAGGGGAGAATGTTTTCCTTCTTTCAGTCGATATGAATTGTTCAAAATGATCTCTGACAGAATTTGCTTTATTCGGAATGTTTGCAGCCAGCAATATTCGAGCATCGACATCGCGGCGATAGCTATCGGCCACTGTCCCAATGCGGGCGTCTTCTTCGTTAGGGGCGACTACTTCACGCGGTCCAATCAGCCATCCAATTCGTAAGCAGCTATTTTTTGACATGTTCAATATTTCCTAGTGTACATTTCGATCATATGCCGTCTCTCTATTTTGATAGAATTGTTCTCTTTCGTGTATCAATTGACTTGAAATCGAATATTTTTGAGAAATCTCCATTTTATGCTTCATGTTTACATTCTTCAGCGCTTTGAGTCGCTGCAACACCACCTACGTTCGGAATACAAGCGCCAACGCCAAAAATCTACAAGGATATGAGGAACGTGACAAACAGTATCATGCGGCTGGTGAGATGATTTTTTAAAACGAATTTTAAAAAATTCAGGTCGTCACGATTATCTGTCGTTCGCGAACTTCGAGCACGATCGCAAGCAAATGACCATCTATTTTGCCGTTAAGCTTAGAGGTAAATTTTTAGATTTTGTCTTAACTTGAGTTATTTTAAATAGGATTTACCTAAATCTTAACAAAATTTCGTAAAATCTAGAATTGCTATCAAGACTCAAAATGTTTAACACGGATGTGAGACTGACACGATATTGGCACTAAAGTAGTTTCATTTCTGTGTCACGAGTGTGACACTGACGCTGGAGTGTCAGTGTCAAAAATTTAAAGCGCTGATTGTTATATTATTTCTAGAAATTTATTATTTCGCATTCGTATTTTCAGAAACAAACGAAGACGGTCTGGACTATATCGGCTACAGGATCTCGATGCCCTACTCGTCGATCATCAAAATCGTGGCAGATTTCGGCCACTCGGACACCGACTCCATCTATTTCTGGCTCAAACACCCTGCTACGGTAAGGAGAAAACTATAAACTGTTCTTTGAATTCATAAAGGTTCAGCTCTACGAATGCATGCCTGAAAATGCGTACAATTTCAATGGCCAGAAGTACATCAACATGGAGAAATGCAGGGAATGGGTAGGTTTCGGAAAATATCCTAAATTAGATCTGGGCGAAGACACTAATTTTAGTGATTATATGAAATCAAATTAAATTTTATTTACCGTAAAATCTTATAGAATATTTTCCTTTTCTTGCTTCAGAAAACCCTTTCTGAGTATTGAGAATAGAAGATCATGGGTTTTTAGTATGACTTTACGGTATTTTGAACTAGGAAACGGTCTTTGCACACCAAACTCATATTGTCTACATGAACTAATGAACTAACAAATTGAGCAAATGATTCTCGGACTCTATGATACAAGAATAAAAAAATCCATGACATAAGATTCGATTTATGAAAATTAACTACTATCGCTCCCAAAACGATTTGGATTGCATGAGTATCATCATGAATCTGTTCAACCAATGTTGGATTATGCATTTGGGGCAATACTAGAGGGATAGGGTAAAGTGTCTGTCTATTTTAGGATATATCAATAAATTTTGGTACATAGCAATATAGTAAAACTACTTTGGTGCGCAAAGATCATTTTTTTATATGCTTGGTGCGCAAGAACATACATCTTTTTGGATTCCAGGTGCGTCGTTTGGAGTGGATCGGCGATGAATACGCTGTCGGCTGCTCGAAGCAGTCGCTGGCTGATTCCCAATGGCTGAGGCTGACAACAATGAAAAAGGACAGAAATGGATCGAATGTAAGTCTTAGTTTGTTTGAAATTGCTGGGTATTACTATTTTTAACATGCTGAAAATCATGTTGGACATTTTCGAAACTTATTCCGATCAAAATAAATTTTAGAATTTGGAAAATTCATCTATTTTCAAACGAAATAATAGTGATAAAATGTGGCAAAATTCTCCAGACGCCCAATAATGTTAATTCAAATTTGTTTTTAATGTAAAGAAATCACATCTCTAAAAATTTTCAGCGTCCAAGCGAAAGTCTGATCGAGATCCTGGCCCGAATAACCGCCCGCGTGCCTGCGCCAGTTTGGTTCGGTGCGATTCACTCGTTGCGCAGACCGCAGCCGATCATCACAGAAGTGCCCAGTGTCGGGTCCTTCAGGGCTGATTACTGTATCAAAGTTAGAATTTTATCATAAACGACGAAAAATGATAGTATTTGAAAATCTTGCTACCTCGTAGTTGATGAAACAGTATGTAGAGATAGGAAAGGATAGAGAATAGTTTCCACTTTTCACAGTACCATTTCAAGCTGCAATATTTCCGAATTACAAAAGCGAAATGTTGATTTTGAGGCGATGCTTTCACGCGGTTCAGTTGTCACGGACCAGCTATTCGATTGGAATAATTCAGGAGATGCGGAAAACCCATTCTTCGCATCGGTCAAAAGGGCTATGCATGTAAGAACTTTTTGTGAGTTTACTACTTTGGGTCCAGTTCGGATTTGAAATTCATTTATTTTATCTAGAGTTTTTGAAACCTATATAAATAATAAAATTGAAGAAATCGTTTTTTTTGTTGTTGAAAATTTCGAAATTTTAGATGAACCAAGCAGCGGCCGAAGAAGCCTTGGAGAATCTGCTGAATGCGGTCGACGAACGAAGACAGATGGACCTGAAATTCGCGTTCGAAAAGTTGTTCTGGGTGAAAATAAGATTTTTTGAAAGTTTCTAATTTTTATTTCAGAAAGGATCTCAAGAATATTGCCAAGGCACTGCGAAATTCGTGACGAACTCGAGTCTGCCCAAGAACTGCGTCTTGATTCGGAAGGTAACATTTTATGACTTTTGAAGAGTTCATATATTTTTCCTTCTTTATCAACACTTTCGCTTTCAAAGTATTTGATTTTTTGCACAAATATATTATGCGAAAATCAATGGAATTTGCAAGATGTAGTTTTCTTTAAGTTTCTATTTCATTAGAAAAGCAGAAATTTTAGGTAATGGTGACTCCTCTGCGAATAATGTTCATGGCTCCCGAAGTGATGATGGCAAATCGAGTCGTCCGACACTTTGGAGAACAATACGCCTTGAGATGCGTCTTCAGGTAGACTGATTTTTTTTATCTTGATGTTTTCCAAATATCTGCTATTAAAAATAACATTTGAAAATTTTTGTTTAAATTGATAGATTGAAACTTATCCAAACATTTTTTGAAAGATTGACTTTTCCAGAGACGACCGCCTCGAGAACAACCAGAAACTGTCCATCAAGGATTTCAACAAAAGCGGTAGTGTGGGTTAGAAAATTTCAATTTTCAATTTTATTTAACTAGAAGCCTATGGTTTGCAGACCAAAACTCGATTCTGGCGGATATGATAAGGAAAACGCTGACAAACGGAGTCGAGATCTGCGGGAGGACCTACCAGTTCTTGGCCTGGAGCAATTCCCAGGTAACAATTCGAATATTTGCGATTGTTCACGACATAAATGAAGAAATTTTGAAAATAGAATGGAAAAAAACGTGTTCACAATTCTTATAAATTGCAGCAGGTTTAACACAGCTCTTTGCCTGAATAATAAACATGCATTTCTAGGTTAATTATTTTTAGATGCGTGACCATGGCTGCTACATGTACGCGCCCTCGCCCGACCCCGTAACGGGCGAATTGCGGACAATCGAGGACATGCGCAAATGGATGGGCGACTTCTCCAATGTCCGCAATGTGCCCAAACTCATGAGCAGAATGGGTCAGTGTTTCACGCAGGCTCAGCCAACTGTCGTCCTCAAACAGCACGAGTGGACTGTCGAACCTGACATTGAAGGGGGTGAGCTGGATCACTCTTTTATCTTTTTAACAGTCTATAGAACTTGAAAATATTTTTTGAATCTTGGAATACCGTCTTTCCTGCAGTTTCAGTAAAACTTTATATATTTGTTTAATTTGTTATCAGTACAAAACATATCAAATTTATTGTGAATATTTTTAGGTACGGGACATCCAGAAACCGGCGAGCCGTATTGCTTTTCTGATGGATGCGGAAGATTATCGTTCGGATTAGCAAAGTAGGATTTTCTTTGAATTTTTAAAATATATTTTTTTTTGTTTTTAGAGAAATCGCGTTGGCACTGGAATTGAAAGTCATCCCGAGCTGTTTTCAAGTTCGATTCAAAGGAATCAAGGGAGTTCTTGCAATCGATCCCTCACTCGACTGGCATGTCAAAGGATATAAGGCTGTTTTCAGGTTACTTTTCTGATTTAAAAATTTCAACTAATATTTTCTGTTTTATCGTTTTCCGCATATTCTATGCTGCATTAGATTTTGCGATTTTCCTCTATAATTTTTGAACGAAGAAATGTGTTTCAGGAAAAGCCAGCTGAAATTCACTGAAGATGAGAGGGAAGAGGATGTGATCGAAGTGATCAAATACGCGATGCCCTCCCCGATGTGTCTGAACAGACCGATGATCACTATCATGGACCATGTAAGTGAAAAATTGGTTGAATTCTTTGCCATTTTTCACTTATTACTTATTACTACTTTAAAAGTTACCTGGAACAAGTTATGACGATTTTCCAAAATTTCAAACGACTATTTTCAGGTCTCCGAAAAACAATCCAAGGCTGTGCATCAACGCGTCTGTCAGAAGATTCACTATTATCTGGAGAAGGAGCTGTCATTTCTCGGATGTAAGATTTTTAATTTAAAAAGTTTAAAGTTATTTTCAGTAAATTAAAAATTACGATCTTGCCGAAGAGCCTAATTTGATCTTCAATATGTTTCAGCAATGTTGATTAGTGAGCGTGCAGCGGCGGAGCAATTGATGCAGCGCATCACAGTCGTGACGATGGACTTCCAGCACTTGCGGCGGTGCGGCATCTCCCTCACCAAGGAACCGTTCATCAGGAGGATGCTTGTAGCTGTGTACAGGAATACGGTCATCAATCATCTCACAAAGGTAGGCAAATTGAAATCTGTATTGCGCATGTTCTAAATGTGTGCAGGCTAGAATGTGTGTGGGTGTTATGAAGGCCTTAGATGGTAGTTCTCTACTCGTAACTAGCACTGCACGAATATTAGGAATCCTTTATTGACTAGCCTTGGTTCAGTACAGTAAGACCCAATACAAAGTAGAGAATAGTAAGGCGTGGATAATACTGTGAAGGAACAAAGTAACAACGAAGAGGGCGTATTTATAGGCGCGAGTCGCGCCTAGGAAGTAACTCCGCCCTTTAAGGTTCAGGCAATCTAGGGATAGTTCTAGAAATGGCTCTCCAGCCAGAAATGACAATAACAAGTATGATTCATCAAAGTGAACAAGTCGTTGGCGACAAAATGTCGACTCTTATTTTAGTGATTTTTGTAGGTTTTGTGAAGCATGCAACCTAAAACGCTGCATATTGTGTTTTATCAAAGAAAAATTCATGAACACTTTAGAATTAACGTTGAAATCTTTAAACTTTTCGATTTGTTATCTTCAGGCCAAAATCTTCCTGCCCTCGCAAATGGGCCGTTCGATGTACGGAGTGGTGGACGAGACAGGTCTATTGCAGTACGGGCAAGTCTTCATTCAGCTGTCGCCCAACATTCGACAATCCTCACCCCACCCTATACCTTATTTGGGTAGGCATTATTCACAACTGCGAAATTTTTTTTCAAGTATAGCTGAAACTAATTTTGGGTGAAAATGGCTATTCTGAATTTAAAAAAAAATAATAGTATCAAACAGTAACAGGAAATTTCGTTCAAAGCCTGTTTGAATTCTTAAAAAATTTATTCGTTCTATAGAAAATGCAAATTTGATATTTGAAGGGAAAGTGCTGATAACGAAAAACCCGTGTCACGTGGCCGGAGACGTGCGAATGTTCGAAGCGGTGTGGCAGCCCTCCCTAGCGCATCTCTTCGATGTCGTCGTCTTCCCGCAGAATGGACCCCGACCCCACCCAGATGAAATGGCTGGTAAGATTGTCATGTTTTATTTCTATGTTTCAATCTTTTGATCTATGCATTAGATTAGAAATTGAAATTGATATATCAATTAACATTTCTTGATCGAATTTCAATTATCTTCGTCGATATTTAGGGATATTGACAAATTGTATGATGCGATTCCATGCAACTCTACGACTATTTTTGAATGATATCTAATTTCAGGGAGTGACTTGGACGGTGACGAATACAGCGTCGTGTTCGATCCAGACCTATTCCTTCTGCACAACGAAAAACCCATGATTTTCCCGAAGGTCAGACCTGATGAATACGAGGAAACCCCCACCGTAAGAATACGTTTTATTAATAAATTTTTACTGCAACATCTTTGAGTTTCTATTTCATTATCATATTTTGACGAACCATATGAAGTCCATTTTTCAATGCGATGATTTTTAGACGACCGAAATGGTGAACTTCTTCCTGGACTATCTGCGGCAGGACAGCATTGGTCGAGTCTCGAATGCGCATCTCAAAATGGCCGACAGGAAGGGACTTTTCTGGTTCGTTAGTTGAAACATACACTTGTATCGAATGATTCCTCACTTTTGTCAATCTGTAAAGTTCGTAAGGTTGCAAGACATAGGAAAGGGACATTGAAAAATATCATCTTATTAGAGGCACTCCTACCTTATAATTTACGAAATTAACAAGTTATCTTAATGTTTAGTCCAGAAGCGAACAGCATTGCGAGAAAGTGCTCGATTGCAGTCGATTTCCCGAAGACAGGAGTCCCGGCTGAACAACTCACTGCTTTCGAACAGGTATTTTTTTAGATTTGTGGGTAAATAGTGAAAATTTATTTTGCAGATCCAATGCGAGCCAGATTACATGGGAGTGTCGTCTGCCTGGCCACAATACAGAAGCAACCGACTTAACGGGCAGTTGTATAGGTGAAGTTGGATCTGTTAATGATTTCTTTTGTTTTTTAATAAACTGAAACTCTGTATTAATCAATCATTCTTTTTTTCCAATATCTTTGATTTCAAATTTTATGAATTCTTCAAAACCATAAATTTTACGATCTTTTTATCTTTATGAAGAGTTTTTTTAGAAATGTTTTTTTCATAAATGGATTTTCAGAAAAGCAAAACGCGTCGAGGAACTTCTGGAGATCTGTGAGCGGACGGACAGTATCTGGGAGCAGGAAACCGATGAGCACATCTGCCCTCCGGAAGTGGATTTGTTCGAGGGAGAGGGCAGCAAGCGCAGGGAAGCACTCAGGCTCAGGAACGAGTATGCTGTCAGAATGCAGGTCTGATTTTAAATTACTTTTTCATCGATATAATAAAGTTCGTGCTTTAGTATTTGAAAATTCAAGCTGTTTGAAATAAGTAATTTTCGAAGTATATCTCATCTGAAAGTATTGAAATTTTTATTTTCCGGAAGAACAAAATTCGACTATTATCATTTGTAATTTTACTAATTTGAAATTAAAGTGTTTTGAAACATACTGGATTTCAGCAACTTCTGGACGACTACGCGATAGCTGAAGAAGCCTGGGTTGTGTCGGGACACATCGTCACTTTGAAGGTAAACTTTTATGTTTCTTTCTAATAGGTTAAACATTCCTGGAAGAATGATCTGTTCTCATTTCTCAATGCACATGACAAAAATATGAAGCTTGTTTGGATTAAAAACTACTTCCAGAGACTAGCTGGCATGGAAAAGGACGACTATTCCTTCTACCACACCGATAAAATCGTGGAACTGCGGTACGCGCAAATCTACGAACAATTCAGGAAGATTTTCTTCGAGGTATGTTTTATTCTTTTCGAAGAAAAGGTATTACAAATTTCAGGAGTACGGTGGAGAAGATAGCGTTTTCGAACCGGATAATCGTGGAAACTTAGTGCTCAGACCAAGAGAGGGCATGTTTTTGAAGGCTAGGAGATGGTGAGCTTTTGCAGATCATTCATTTTATCTTCTTTTTTTTTTTATAAATTTCACTTTTCTCAAAAGTCGTGAAAATCCTTAATCTTAGATTATTATTTCAGGGTGAAGGCATAGACTCACTATTTTAACTTTAGGTACCAAGTGTGTTACGTCGACGCGAAAGGCGACTCCTCTTACTCGATTGGCCCCTGCCGAAGCATGCCTTGGGTTGTCTGGGACGTTCTCGCTGCTTTCAAACGGACTGAGGCGATTATCATAATTAAAGATGATTAGGGTAATTACCTCGAAAAATTGTAGGTAATGCGCGACGCGAATTTCCTCTCACTGGACTGTCCTCTGGGCGAACGGCTGAACGTGGAAATTCGGAACCATATCGAGCGAAACAAAGTGGATTTCGATGATTTTTGCGCACGATTTTGCGACGATCAAAGAAATCGGGGAATTGTTAGGTAATATTCCTCAATTCGTATAAAAATATGCGCGTCATATTTCAACTGCGGATTTATAATCGTTAACTAAATTGCTCTCTTTCACTTTTTACCCTTTCAGGTATTCCTTGTTTTACGGTGCTCGCGATAATTCTCTGCTCATGACGATGTACGTCCTGTATTGGTGGCTGAATGAGGTAATCATTTCATTTTATTTTTCAGAATAAACTTTAATTTTCGTATTTTCAGGAGAAAATCTTCGAAATCGACGGAGTTCAAATGAGCCATGTCGGACTACTCTTCATACAGAATTGTCTAGGGATACATCAGGTAAATTTTTGATTGTTAAAAATTATTCCCTATCGAATTCCAGGGAACGATAAACGACCTCACCAGCTCGGAAAACATCGAAGTCCTTTTCAGAGATAAGGTTATAGTTTTTTTCTTCTTTCTTCCACAAATATTAAATGTATGTGTTTCAATGAGGATATTTTATATTTGCATAAAGTAATTGCTTATCGATTTGTAAGGCATTTGGACGAAACATAAATTAAAATCCAAACATTCCAGCCGAACTATTCCGTGACAGAGACTCGTTCCTGGCTGGACACCTTCAATGTTGGCGAGGCGATTCTCAATTTCCTCAGATATGTCGCCAGGTTTATTGGAACGAAAGTCGTGAATTTTCAAAGAATTTGTATTTTCAGTCAGCGTTTTGCGATGGCCGGGCGAATGTGTCTGTCGATCTTCGACGATGCGTCCTATCAAGAGCCCATACTGCTCAGACCCAGGCAATGGATCGGACTGTCGCAGGTAAATTTTTTGAATAATTTTTCTAGCTACTTTATTTTTTATCCACAAAAATTGTATCGAACACAAAATATCGTTGAATCTAAATTCCGCGATAAATCACAAAAATTCAAGGTTTTAAAGTCTTGATGTCTAAATGATATGTTTCCAGATAGCTTTCCGCACCTACCATCTGATCGCAGTGTCAGGCCGATTCGATGCTCTGCACATCGGAAATGCCCACACCAGCTTCATTCAATCTGAATCCAGGTTTGTAGATAATCCTAATTTTAAAAATGAGATACTTTCTGGAAACTTTCAACAATTTGAAAACCGATCATTTGGAAAGTCGGGAGAGCTTCTTTTTTCATTATCATTCTTACCCGAAACTACGAATTTCCCCAATTATTATCTGTTTTTGTCTTTGAATTAATCGAATTTTGCAAAAAAAAATATAAAAATAAAACCCCCTACCAGAGAACCAATTGTCGTCAACGCATCGCTGCTTTCCTCAAATGAAGCCCCATCCATTCGAATGCATCAGACTCTCAATGCACTTTCGGTAAACTAAAAGTTATTTTTCTAAAATAACTCATTTTCGAATTGATTTGTATCATAAAAATTTAACTTGCAACAAATTTGTCATTTCTATGAGATTTCTGATACATAATCATGATTTCAGCACTGGACTAGCGCACTCATCAAAGTCCGCCAGCTGCCCAAGCCGAACAAGAACAATGAAGACTACATGCTGGTTTCATCGGTAAGATTTTTCCTTCAATTTTTTGGTTTACAAAAATGAGTGTATATTCAAAAATTTAAAAAAAAAAAAAAAAAAAAAAAACACCGAAAAACTTTACTAACTTTCTGAACTAATGCACTAAAGTGATAAGTTTCAGTTTATCAAATTATTGGAGTTTTGTAATGAATGCGAAATTTCTTTTCGAAGATAATTTGTTCGTATTTTCAAAGTTTAGTTCGGGTCAGCCTCTGCCCATCAACGTCTCCAACGTCTTTTGCTCCTTCCGCCCGGAAAACTCCACAACGCTGTCAGGGAAAATCGTCTGCCAACCGAAGTTAGAGAAGATTTTTATTGATTTTATTTTTTTCTTATTTTTATTTATTATTATTTGTATTATTGCACATCTTTTTATTACTCGTAAATCTAGCTTATTTCTTTGCTAAATCCGATTTTATTCGCAAAAATATCTGAGAAATAATTAGCGAAATTAATCTTGACCGATCACATTTCAACTGGTGCTTATTTATTTACAGTTTAATCAATTTTAAAATAATGACATTTGCCTTATCATTCTGGGAAAGATAATCATGAAAACGGGACATGATTTTCTCTTTGGATAGCCTTATAATTCTAAAAATCAATATACTTGGCAATTTCATCCTCATAACATTCCATTGTAATTATTCTCGATTTTATTTCGCTTATAATGTAACATGGAAAGATAAATTTTTAATTATACGCGAAAATTTTAGTATATTTAGGTAGAATATAAAGAACTTAGAATGTGATAGTTTAAAAAGTCAATTGAATAATTCATCTGTTTATATTACAAATCATGGAAGATTTACGAAAGGCGTTTTGAAAATCAATATTCTAAGAAGAGAAAAAAACGCCGATATTTATGTAAAGAATTTCAACTTTTTGGCATTTGCCGACCAAAAATTAGTGATGCAAAAGTGTGCGAATTCAAATTGTTTCTTGCACAATCGTAAAATCTGGTCGATGCCTTATAGAAGGAAAACGATAAAATTATCGATAATGTCTGCGCGCATTTCGAGCCCCCATTTTGCTATTTTTATCAGTTCACTTTTTCAGTGAAGATGAAACTGTTTACATTAATCGTTTTTCTATGTTTCGTAGTACAATGTTTCTCCACTCCCGTAACGTCGAAACAATTTCAACGAATGATGAAGCAGAAACAGAAAATGCAGAAAAATATGGTAATTGCTATCGAAGTTTTGATTAAGATATTTTTGCAATTTTAGAAAACTCCAAATCAATTCGACGCGAAAGTTGGATATTTCCAACAAATTCTCGACCATTCTCATAGCGGTATAGACGATACATTCTTACAAGTATGCAAAGATTCATTATTTCTCATTTTATCTTGCGTATTTTGGGTTTATTACTACAAAGATCAATATTACCGAAGCGGTGGACCAGCGCTCCTGGTTCTGCAAGGAATTACTGAGGAAGATTTCTGGGTTAATACCGGTGAAAAATTGGTCTTGAGAAATTTCGGATTTTATAACTTTAGATAATCTTGAATGGGACGCAGTCGCGCAGAAAACTGGCGCTTGGGTTTTCATTTTGCCTCACAGATTCTATGGATCGACCCCAACTTCGTAATTCTACGATCATTTCATTTTCTCTCTGGAAAAGAAGTATAATTTAGTGACATGTCTTCAGGAAATCTCGAATATCTAAGCTCGTGGGAAGCAGTAGAAGATGCAGCTTTCTTTATTCAGGCATTTTTAAAACTATTTCCTTCAAATTCTCTAGAACATTCCAGGGCATGGTCCAACGATATCCTCAACTAGCATATGCAAGATGGGTAACGTTTGGGAAATCTTATGGGGGTAGAAAATCTGAATTTTATGATAAATTTCTGACGACTATTTAGGGAATTTGGCAGCTTGGTCCCGATTCATGCATCCAGAACTCGTTTCATTTGCACTGAGTTCCAGTGCTCCTGTTCAAGCTCAAGTTGCAGTTCCAGGTAAAGAGAATTCCGTGAAAGTTTTCTGAATTTCAATCAGAATAATTTTCTGTAGAATTTATGGAAGTTGTTATGAACGCGATAATTGCCACTGATAAAGATTGCGCTGACAGCGTTACAGCCGGGTTTAATCAGGTATGATCATCTTGACTTTCAGAGAAAAAGTCCATTTTTCAGATATCTCAACTTATACAAACGGCAGCTGGTCGGCAAAGTCTCAAGTCTGCTTTTAAGTGTGTTCAAAATTTTAACGAATTTTATTATTTCCTTAAAATATTTCCAGTGTGTGCCAAGACATCGACTCAACTTATGGACCGATTCAAGTCAAATTCTGGGAGATGCTCTTCACACCGTACATCGAATATGTTCGGCTTTCAGGAACTGGAGGAGTAAGAAAATCCATATTCTTTCCACGAAAATGAGATTACTTTAGACATATTTCACGATTCAAAACTCGATTTGCAAATTCCACAATGATCATTCTGTCTCTGTACTCGATCGAATGAAAAATGTAAATTTAAAAACTTACTATTTTAAAATGAGGATGCAAAACCAGGTGAACGATTACTACGACATGTCATTCGGATTCAACACCTGCAATGACATTGATTACGATGCTTATATTCAATCGCTAGAAAGTGCACGATACGAAACTCCAGAGGGAACGGGTAGGAATATTTCTAAACCTTGAAAAACATTAAGGATATTAGAACGCGCTTGGAAATGGCAGCAATGTACCGAGTTCGGCCAGTACATCACGACAGAATCTAATACGACGGGCCCTTGGTTCGGTGAGTATATGTTTTAGTTTCCCCTCGGGTTTATGTAACTATTAGACCATGACTTTATTGATTGAGAAATGCGATAAACCGCTAATGAGTTTATTGACTGGATAAAGGTAGTGATAAGATTATGAGCTAAGGCATTGAGATAAAGTAGGGCTAAGGATAAGGTATAGGGTAAAAGCATTAGTGTAAGTGGTAAAGAATAAGGGCCAAAATTGGCTTCTTCGCATCCCTTCCACTTCTCGATCTGTTTTTTTTGGTTTTATACAGGTCTATGAGCCACGGGGATCAGATGAATATGAGGGGGTGTTAGAATAAAGCATATGAACGATGTGTGTACTGAGAGAAACTTTACCTTTACAGGTGGAACTGGGAATCTGCCAGTTTGGTACTATTATAATCAATGTGCCGACATATTTGGTGGAGATTACGGTGGCGATTTTACTTGGCAAGCTGTTAATAAGACTAACACTCGCTATGGTGGAAATCGCTATTTGAATGTAAGTCAATTGATATTGCCAATGGCCGATAACTTGAGACGAAACAAATAATGCACAAATTCGAATATGCAAAGTGGGCATTGCGTAATATCAAATAGTCGTCACATTCATTCATTAAATCGACGAATTGCCGCAGGGTTTTCTGCAAACAACGCGTTAATTTCTGCGCGTCAAAATTAAAATTGCATTTCATTTTTCTTTGCCCCAAGTTATCGGTCATTAACAATAAAGCTCTTATTTATTTAATTCAAATTTAGTCATCATACACGATTTTTGCTAACGGAAACTACGATCCATTTTATCAATTGAGTGTATTGACGAGCTCTAATGCAACTATCGTTCCTGTTATGATAGACAGTAAGTATGGAATTGAATTTTTTACTTATAAAATTTTTAGAAACCGGTCAATATTCTGATTTCTATCCACCTTATCCTAATGATAACGATAGTTTGAAGTCCGCCAGATCAAAAATTATGACCACACTTATTGGATGGCTTGGAGGGGTGTAGGTCGTTATTCAACAAATTTTTTTCAATAACGACCTCACTCTGACTGAAGTCCGCTGGGGATGTCCCGGATACTAAAGTATTCAAGTTTTAATCTTTTAATCTTTTATTTTATCGACGCTTTACGTTGTGGTTTGATTTATTTAATGAATTTAATATGTGAAAAAATTGTAAATTCATGTTGGTTTAATCTGGTATAAAAGGAACAGCACTTTTTTACCTCAAAAATAGTTTATTTTTCAATGAATAAATAAATAAATTTACAAGTTTTATTGATAATCATTTTTCTTATTCAATTTTAATCATGTTCAACTTCTTTAAAATGCTTCAAAATTGCACCTTTGATTTGCATTTCATTCACGCACGCATTATCACTTATCTGCGTTATCCGCATTTAGATTTAGATAGCCGCGAAAAAGGACGAATGCGCATATGCACTTCGAATGAAGAGTGAAATTAGGGAATTAATAATGGAAACAGAAGAAGCAGATGCAGACGAATGATTATTTTCGGACTTCGACATTCTAGTTCATGACTAAGATTATCTTTTTCTTCCCCAAGATGAAACATCTTGCAGATAATTTCGTTTTTTCCAGATGGTTCTTTATGCCGTTTTCAATGATTTAACTTTTATTTGTCATACGTCTACTCTTTAGTATTCTCATGAGTGTTTCCAACGCTATAACTTCAAGAGGAGTAAGAAAAAGTATGACGATCTATATATGATTGGATGCCGAATTTTCTGGAGGTGTAGAACGTAAAAAAAACCCCCGATCGATTTTGGTTCAAGGAATGAGTACTTTTACCCAAAAAACCCATTTCCTTACTTAACGAAGATGTGAAAAAGAAGGGAGGAAAGGAGAAAAACACAAAGAGGAACCACAATGCGTGATAGGCCATAGGAAGTGAATAGCGGCGTGGTCAGTGGATAGAGTGGGGGTTCGTTTACAAATAGTGATGGGCACAACTTCGTCTTCGAAGATTTTTAAATCCAAGACTTCGAACATGTCTTCTTTATTATTATTATTTTTTTTAAATTTATGCCTTCTCACACATCTGCTATCAGAAATTCCCTTTTCATGGATCTTGATATCTCCATAGGAAAATTATAAAAATTTATCTCAAAATTACAAATTGTCAAAAATTCGAAGAATAAATCATCGACTTTAGGTCACTTGCCAACGGAATGATGAATTTCGTCATTTTTATGGTACTCTTCAAATTTTCGAATTCCTGTGTACCAACGATCCCAGATATAGAGCTACCTGATTTGTCAACCACTACTGAAACAGGTAAACCATCACTGCGCATTAAATGAATTTTCTACTTTTGAAAAAGTTAGCTACGTATGGCTTTTCCAAATTCTGTCTCTTCACAATGAATGCGAAATGGGCTTATAATTCAATCTGGTCTAGGTTTTTTGGCAAGTCGGCCATCACATTGTTTTGTAAAATCTCATAATCAAGCCGGTTCAGGCTACCGACATTCAAGTCTAAAGTAAAGCATAAAATTGCGCAAGCTCAATAACAATAGATATAGATACGACGGAATCTTCGATAGATTCGACGGTGTCCACTGCTTTGATGACGACAGCCGTCACGACCTACATTACATCTGACTATACTTCATCCACAATAACATCCAGTTCACCGACGCCCACAACGACCACATCCAGTTCATCGACGTCCACAACGACTACATCCAGCACTACAACTGGATGTGCCTCAGGTCCAGATCCAATAGCTGATTGTCCTAAGTCTTAACAATTTTTCAAGCTAACCAAAATTGGTATCGTTCGACTTCAAATTTTATGTAAATAAATAATAGATGTCTTTAGCTTCAATTTGAGCCCAAATTTTAGTAGACTATCTATGAAAATATTCTCGTACCATTTTCTTGAAAATTGACATTAAATTTTGGTCCTTTAGATGCCGATCCTTGTTTCGAAAATTCAGCTCCATTAGCTTGTTGTGGTAAGTCTTAACAATTTTTCAAGCCAACCATTTTATTAGCAATTCAAGAGGAAATCTATTGCTCGAGTCCATAAATTTCATGGACCTTTTTCGGAGGAATTATTGTTTTCTAGAAAAACTACTATATATGTTCCGAGAGCATATTCATTCATTAAGTTTGATTAAAATTCATACATCAAATTTGTAAGAATAGTGTATGAGTTACAAAGAAAGCACTATCACCTCTTTCTAACAGAACTTAATTATCAACATCAAATTTACATGACTAAACGACTAAATCGTCTTTCAAATCTAAACTCAACAATTTCAGCTGCACAATGTCCTGCTGGCTGGGATTTTGTTGACGGTAAATGCTATCAGGTGATCGTTGAATATAATTTTCGTTTTAATTTCATTTTGTGAATAGCAATGATTTTACAGCTTTCTGCAAGTGCTCTCAATTGGAACGCAGCAGCTGCGGACTGCATGGGATTATGCCTCTCAGGAATGTGTCATCTACCAAGGCTTTACAGCCAGCAGCAAGGCACAGATTTATATAATTATAGTAAGGAATTTCATGAGAATTTATTAATGTATAAATTAATTTGGAACATTCGATTTCTGAATTGCGTGTTTTTTCATTTTGTGGCATTAATAAGACTACTCACAAAAGAACCATTCTTGTAAAGCGAACCTTTCCTGCTGTAGCCTTCCCGAATTTTTCGGACAATAAACTCACAATCAGCCTATTATATATTAAAAGATGTAATTGAACGTAAAACTCATCCAAATTATGTCAAAACTGGGCAAAATTTCTTACTAACTAAATTTTATCAAAAATTAAACAAGATAATTAAAATCATCTATTGATTTTCTTCTTTTTTCAGTGAATATGTTTGGCTATGATCCCGAAGTTTGGATTGATATACAGAAAATCCCAGGTGATCCTACTGTAAGTCATCATTCTACTTATAGACAATTTTGAAAAGTAGGACGATAGAAACATACGAAAATAGTAAAGGGTTAGGGGAGGGGAGGGAAGGCTGGAGCATCTTTTACCATATTATTTCGTATTTTCCTATGATTTATCGTTCTACATTTCTAGGTTGTCTATTATGATTAGTTCAAGGATGTTTGTTTTCATACTTTTCATCGCTTTGTATTTTGATCTATAAGAATTTAGGGACTGCGTGCACAAAACAGTGATGGTCAGGAATATGCGTGTCCCTTTTGGGATACTGACCGTGGGTAAGTGAAAAAAAGTTTCTCTGCAACCATGATTTTAATTGGATAATTGAATTAAAAATCTATAGCAAGAGTACCCTCGACTCTTTTAGAGATCTGGATTGGAACAGTGGGCATGGCTCGTGCTGAAGCCGCGAATGTTAAGGCTTGGTCGCGATTCTCGTATGGCGATCGCGACGAATCTCGAACATTCGCGTGCATCAGCACAAGTCATGACTACTCATAAATCCAGACCTCGAATACACATAAAAAGAATAAGATATAATGAATGATTGAATTTTCAACTAGTAGATAATTATTAATTATATTTAGGGAGCCGAGTAAGAAATTTAGTTAAATTGTAACGGAAGAAGAGTTTGATTTTCAAAAATGCACAAATACCGCAATACCAAATCCCTATATTTTATAGTAGTGCATTTATGAAAATCAGTTCTTCAATTTCCCGATGCGCTTTACTAAATTCCTTCAGCTAACGACCCAACTGCGGATTGTGGTAATGTGAGTCACATTTTAATCCATTTAAATGTTTACCTTTTATAAAAAAAAAATATATCGTTGCACAAAAATGAATTTGTACCGAGTGGATCATTTTCGAAAATCTAAAAATTATTTTGTCTTGTTGGGAGTTTGTAATGTTATTTTGATGAATTACCGTGATCATCCATTTCCTAAAATGTACTCGACTTCTCTACTTATAAAAGAGATTTTGAAGTTGACTTAGATCAAAGAAAAACGAATTAAATGTAGAAATTAATAAAAACCCAAATACACATTTTTTATAATGAATATTTTAGCTATATCCAGCTGGATTATGGGGCGATTATTCTGTAAGATTAAGTTTAATCTGTAAAAATACGAATGCCGTAAATTCTCTAATAGAATCTTTTTATTTTTGAGAGGTTGAAAATTAAAAAACTCCAAGGCATCTATTACAGGTTTTACGGTATGAAATATTTTCATTAAAAAATAACTAGAACAATGGAAGGCAAGAGAAAATATGTATGATCAGATTTGGGAGATTTGACCCGATATTAGATTCGTTTAAATTCTTAAAGAAATATCATTTTTAATTATTAAAGACACATGAAAATAGTTCAGAAACTATTACGCACCCTATAAAAATATCCTGAAATCATATTCAATATTTAGTGCACCAATGGTGAGTATCACTATATCTGCGAAACGGACGAACGGCTTAACGAGCCATGCCCTTGATTATCTTTCTTATTTGATATTTCATTTTTCAAATGAACATTGTACAAATAATAAAGTTTTATTTTTATCAAAAAGTACGAAATGAAAACGAATCGTTTATAATGAAAAGCTTCATGATCCCCTAGCTATCTACTTTCAATTACTTCGTGTAATAGAATCTTATTCAGCTTATTTTATGAATATGTACATACCACTTTCTTTCATAATTTGTAATAAGGAAAAACGAAAATTAATTTATAATTTAATACCTAAACGAGTTAAAAATGATTAAAATTGGTTAGATTTTTCAAGTGCAAGCCTAAAAATAATTCTAATGTTATTCACATATTTGTAACAAATAGATAAAATCCTAGTTGATATCTTGATAAATATCTTGTCGCGAATTGCGACCTTGTTTTTTTTCCATTTCGTAGAAAAACTAAAATTTTTCTGTTTTCAGATTGAATCTATCCCCGATGCACAAATGTTTTACTTTCCTCTTTCCTCGCACCTTTCTGCCTTAAGATAAAATCAGCATTCTTTGCTGCTTAACTTCTTGACACAATTCACAGATTTCGCTTTTTATTTTATACTTTTTGTTAAATAATGGTTTAATTACCCAAGTTTGAGGTATCCAATTCTACGATTTCCTGTCCTATTATTTTCCCCTAACTATCCTACATCGAGTACCTTTGGAGCGCACTGATCAACCGTCATCCAAATTGTTACATATTTAAATGTTTATTATTAAGCATCGAATAAAAATTTCAATATATAATTAGTTTCATATTACTTGTATTTGAATGTTCGATAATTTATCAACCCATCTCAAAAGCACAAAATATTCTGTTGCACTGAAAGCGTGTCTATGTCATGCAGAAATTATCAGGGAGATTGTGATAAGCAAAAAAGCGGCGAAGGGAAAGTTTTGCCTGCTGCTGAATTTTCGGACGACAGAACCATAAAAAGTTGGCCAGTGTTTTATTGCTGCCCAACTAATAGGCTCATTATCAATTTTGTCGCATTTCAAGTCAGCTTAAAGTCATTTTAGGTCCATTAGTTGGTCGCAACTGGGGGCAGATCGAATTTCGAATTGGGGCGAAAATGAGGACGTATCTGGTAATTGTTCTGGTTTGCCTGGTGGCATTATGCCTTTCGAATCCGGTAAAACCGAACAAGTATCGACGTAATATGATTCGAGGACGACCTGTGCATGGAAATGGAATGAAACAACTCCCTAAGGTTAGTGGAGTAGAGATATTTTCTCAGCAAAGTAAATTTCTAGAAAGATTATTCGACTGTGACTCGACCAGCTACGGCAGGAACCTTCACCCAGAAACTCGACCATCTTGGCAATGCCACCGGAACTTTTTCACAGGTATGTTTCAACTTCAATTAGACTTATATCGAGAAAAAGTTAATATTCCTCGTAAAAAGTCGCGAAGAAAATGTCCACACTGAAGATTATCTGATCCTTTCTTTTTAATCACGACTGAAGATCGATGTATTGGTTTTGGTATGATCAATGAATACAACTATTACATGTTATATTGTATTCAACTATCACACACTATACAAAGAGACCATCTTATTATTTACTTTTGACATAGATTTGATTAAAATTTATATTTTTGTCATGATTTCAAGTTCCTGTTTCATGAGCGGTGATAATTGATAAGATTGGCTTATGCAGAACGCCAAAGATCAAAGTGCTTTATCAATTTTCGACTAAATTTTATTTAACGAAGTTGACAGCGTATCCTCCATTCAGCGATACTGGTACAATAATCAATGGTACCAATCTGGAGGACCAGCCTTCCTGATGCTTGGAGGTGAAGGTCCGGAGGACCCCTATTGGGTGGAATCAGGCAATCTCGAATGGACCACTATGGCTCAGAAGGCCGGCGCTTGGGTTTTCGACTTGGAACATCGTTTCTATGGCGAAACGCACCCAACTCCGTAGGCCTCGAAAATGATTGTCGATCAACTCAATAGCAATTTAGTGACATGTCATCTGACAACCTGAAATTCCTGAGCTCCGTCCAGGCTATTGAAGACGCTGCTTTCTTCATCCAAGTAAAGAGATTCTTCATCAATATGCACAAATGTTGTTCTCGATAATTCTCATACCGAAACTTCTCGCACTCATATGAAGACTACAATCAATTTCAACCTATTCTATTCTCATACACTTTAGGGAATGATCCAAAAGTTCCCCCAGTTGGCAAGCGCCAAATGGGTGTCGTTCGGAGGATCGTACTCTGGCAACTTGGCTGCTTGGCTCCGAGTCAAGCATCCCGAACTCGTCTCCTACGCAGTCGGTTCCTCAGGCCCTGTATACGCTGAAGTCGATTTCCCCGAATACCTCGAGGTGGTCCAAAACTCGATCTCCTCGACCGATGCAGGATGTGCCGCTTCCGTCACGGCAGGATTCAACCAAGTCGCCCAACTCGTCCAGACCGCTGCGGGCAGAGCCAGTGCCAAATCCACCTTCAAGTACTATTTTTTAGCAAAACTGATGCAAACATAAGATTGTCACGAAGTCGAAATTTGAAATCTTGAATTCCTATTCTTAGTTAAAGTTGATTTCAACTCTAAAAACCATTGAAGTGCAAAGCTTTTTTTTTCGAAGTCAATGCTTCGTGATAACTCTGATATGGAAAGATCGTTATTTTAGTATCGCTAGATGAGGTTTGAACGAATTTGTTCAATCTCATTTCAATGATTACTCTTGTCATTCGAATTTCGACTCCGCATCAGCCATTCTGTATATGAAATAACCTATTCTGAGCATCACTTTAGCATCTGCCAAGATCTTGACATTAACAACGCGAATCTGATGGCTGGATTCTGGGAGACGGTCTACTCCCCTTACATGGAAATCGTGCAATACAGCGGAGATAATGCTGTATAATAAATCATCATAAAATGCCATTTACTTGATTAATTCTAGGGTTCCTTCGAAAACTCCCTGACCATCAAGAACGCAATCTGCCGATTCCACAACGACAATTCATCGTCGGTTCTTCAGAGAATGAAGAAGGTAGATTTATTTGAAGCCTAATTAAGCTCTTTCAAAAGAGTCATTAGATGAACGACTACTTCGACGAAATGTTCGGATACTTCGGCTGCATGGATATCGACTACAGTAAGTTTTGGAGAATTTGAAAAGTTCTATAAAAATTTTATCTATTTTTGGAAAATTATTTACTGACATGAAGAGAAATGAGAAGGTTCAGGCCACAAATTTGTGCTAATTTTTAGACGATATGATCCAGTGGATGCAAGACACGAGCTATGGAGAGGCTGCTGACGCCCGAGCCTGGGTCTGGCAGACCTGCACTGAATTCGGATACTATCAGAGCACCTCTTCGCCCACAAGTGGACCTTGGTTCGGTGGAGTCAATAATCTGCCCTGCAGGTAAGAATTCAACGATACGTTTATATTTTGAGAAAACTTGTGTGACTTCATGCGTTATAGAGATTTGTGAGTGATTTATCTAATGTTGAGTTTAGCAGACTAAACGAAAAGATATCAGCGTTTTTTCACTAACAATAAGCAGGTGTCGAATTTAGCTACTACGTCCAGCAATGTGCCGATATATACGGGTCTGCTTACACTGCTGACTACGTCGCTCAGGCAGTCGCTGTCACCAATGCATACTACGGTGGCAGAGATAACATGAACTCGTCCTACATTATCCTTCCCAACGGCAGCTTCGACCCGTGGCACGCACTCGGCAAACTGACCAGCTCAGACCCTACAATCGTTCCGGTCGTGATTCAAGGCACATCTCACTGTGCAGGTAATTCAGATATGCGGAAATACAATAAAATAGAGAAAATATATAACGGAAAAAATCCCTATTTTCTCCTTACACTGGCATAAAACATCGATGCCGATTTCAAAAGATAAATTGAAACCTGAGATTACCTTATTCTCACCCTGCACACTATCTTATCACATTGAGACATTTTCAAATTTCAGACATGTACGGTCCTGGACCCAACGACTCTGCCGATTTGACAGCTGGAAGAGCGAAAATCTCGTCGACTCTCCTCGGATGGCTCGGTGCCAGCCAGCATTAAATTTATTTAGTGGCAATTTAATAAATGTAAAAAATTATTATTCTGGTTATTTTTCGGCATGTCTAGTTAGTTCGTTTGATCAACTTTCAAGAACATTTCAACATATCAACAACATAATTATATTTCGGTATCTCATATGATATAATCGAAGTGCGAGTGTGGTATTTGGTAAATCCGCCATAATCCATTCACCGATTGCAATTGGAGCGAACAAGTTTTTGTGCATTGATTTTGTTGACAATTACTGCCAGTTGAGTCTACTCGATATCATGACGATCCCATTCTCAGCATACTTTATAATTTGTTCTAAACGATTCGAAATATTTTGGCAGCGTAAACCTCCTCTCAAAGAGGGAAAAAGAAAAAGAAAGCGAGGAATAACGTATGGAAGGAAAGTTTACGCAGCCAAATACCTCATACTTCGTTATTTTATGCATGTTTGTTGATTATTTTAGATGGGTACCTATGGCATTGGATTATTGATAATCATACACCTACTGAATTGCCAATGCATAGTTTCTGTCAATAATGATCGTTCATGGAATTTACTGTCTGACGACACGAAAGCAGCTTTACTACAACATATGAAGAATCCGAGGGAAACAATGCGGCGACTGGCTAAATATAGGATATCCAATAAAATATCACCGATTTCTCCCGATACTCTAGCGAAGTTAAAAGACGTAAGTTTGTAGTCATGAATGAAACAATAGCATACAATAGGCAATCAACCATCGAAATTCCGCGAGTTCACATTTGAACGATGCATCAATCAATGAAATTAATGCAAGAGAAGGTATTGAGCCATACCTTTACAATGGAGATATCTTATTAACAGAGTATATCACTTCAAATTGGCGATTTGTAAAAGTAGTTACCTCTAACGTGTGTATTAGCATTGCAAAGAGAATTTTTTCCACATACAATTTTTATCGAAGTGGTAACTTTTACAAATTGCTTTCAAAGTCGTTATCCTTCAAGAATCACCATTTTAGCGAGCAAATAAGCCATCAACTGAGTGTGAACAACATAAAAGGCAGAATGATCCGACAAGCTTCGACAGTTTACAATAAATGGACCAACAATGAGATTTTCTACTACTTCGATAAGAATTTTCGTGAGATATTTTGTGAGTAATTTACAAAAAAAAATCATTAAATTCAGCTTTGAAAAAGCGGGATCTCGTCGAAAAGGCCTTGTCGATTTTGGAAGAAGTGACTTGTGCTAGATTCAAACAGAATTCAACCTCGAAAAATCGAATCCGAGTTTTTCAAGGAAACGGTTGTTTTGCTACGATAGGAATGATAGGAGGCTTGTTAAATTCGCAATAATTCATTAAAGTAATTTTTATATAGGAGAGCAAGAATTGTCATTAGGTCAGGGATGTCATTCGGTATTTTTATACATGAATCTTGGTTAATGAAATTAAGAATTCAGATAGGCACTATTCAACATGAGTTCTTGCACGCGATCGGTATTTGGCATGAGCATATGAGGTTGGCAAAAGTAAATTCATAAATATCATGTATTTCTGGAACGTTAACCTCGACTTTCAATCTCTCCAATCCTAATTCCGAGCATCCTTTATCAATAATAATCAATAATAAAAGTGCTGATGAAGAGAACTCATTTTCAGATCTGACAGGGATGACTATCTGACGGTCGATTTATCTGATGTGTCGCCTTCGAAACAGTACAATTTCGATAAATTGAATGAACGAGTCTCACAGAATTTTATAGATTTTGATTATGCTTCGGGTACTTTTGATTAATTTCTCAAAATATGCATCTTTCTTCAATTAAGTCATGCACTATCCACCCGCCGTCTTCACGACTAATAACACTGTGTCGATGTACACGATTAGCCGGGAATTCCAATTCACGATTGGAATGAAACAATTGGCGTTTTCTGATATCTACAAAATCAATCAATTTCTCAATTGTACAGGTATTGAATTTTATTTAATAGACTGTCCAATAGTTTCTGTCGCAAGAATTAAAGTTTTTCCAAATTTATAACTGAAAGGTTTGGTCTAAAATAATTTGTGCTATTTATGGAAGAGCCCTTGCTCTATATTTCTACCACCTCCTTCGGTCAAAATGCAAAATTTTGTTCAAAAATGTTTTCAAAAAAGTTAGTGGGAATATTTTTGAATTTTATATTATTTTTCTGTCCTGACCTACTACCAAATCACTGTTATATTTTCTTAGTCAATTATCTTTTGGCATTAGGAAAAAACTCAATCCTTTTGCGAAATGCACCAAATAATAAAACCCCTCGACAAATTGCCCCGTATACTCATGTGTAGTGGGCAAAATGTTTCAACGAGTCGTGCAAAATGGAGGTGTAGTCTGCAGATATATGCAGGTAAATTATCTTCAATCGGTGTTTTGATATGACCGAGCTAGCGAAGTTTGCTGGAGCCGAATGATCTTTGCGACAGAAATTATTGGACAGTCTAATATTTTTAAAACATTTTTGCAATTGCAGCTAACTGTCCAGAGCCTCTATTGAGTTGCGAAAATCAGGGATTTGTGAATAGCAACGGTTGTGATAGATGTATCTGCTCAAAAGGGTTCGCGGGCAGAACTTGTGACCAACGGGTAAAATTAGTTTCTCAATTGAGAAAAAATGAAATTTTTTATCTTAGCCAGACGACCAAGGTCTAACACTGGCTGCGGGTGAATCTTGGCTTAATTTTACAGTTACGATCGGAAATAGCTCGAATAAAAATGAAGCCAGAACGGAATACACTTACAAAACTTTGTGGTTTAGGGTTTCTTTCGATACTTTTACAAAGAAAAGAAGGAAATTGTTTTAGGTACCACAAAGAACGACCCTCCAAGTCAAAGTCGTCGATTTAAAAATGACACAATGCCAATTTTCGTGCCCGTTTGCAGGAGTCGAAATAAAATACGGGAAGAATCGAATGCTAGGTGGTCCTGTGTAAGTTTATCTTCCTGTAAAATTTGATGATTTTTTTAAAATTTTAGCATTTGTTGCGAAAGTCAACTGAATCAGATATTCAGCAGTACGAATGATCCCACAGCGATTATCTTCTATAACAATTATTACGAATCAAAGTTCACGATTTCATATCGAATAATCTAAACGAATGCACAGGAGATTCCATGGATTCCTTTCTGCAAACGTAACTTTTATATCAGAAAATTCGTGTACCTCTGACACTTTTCTGATTATCACAAATCTTCAGTCTTCTAAAAGGTTCTGTACAAAATGACACTTAACATTAGATATTGATTTAATCTTTAAAAATTTTGTTATGAATTGTGAATTTTACGGGTTAGGAAATGCCATAATTGGCTGATGAGCTCAAAAATCATTATCAGACGTGCATTAGATCATTATATTGTCTTTATTGCCGTGTTATTTTGTCATAATAAATCATTTCATCTAACCGAACGCAATAAATTCTCTCTATCGTCTTTTATGGTCATTTGAAATTGTCCAATTTTGATCATTTTCAGCAAATGATTTTCTTCACTGAAAAAGATGATACTTCGAAACCACTTGCTGAAATCGATAGAAATGGACTCAAATATTACTCTCCAGTCAATTGCGAGTTGATTGATACCCATTTTGGTATAGTACCACTCGGGTGTCATATGGGTGATATACCATGAACCCATATGATATCATGATAAAGTGATAGCACGGTACTCTAGGAAGCAAAAATGAAGTATTGCCCTCCAACTACTATATTCCGAAGAAATTTTTCGAATTTGTTTGATTTTCGAAAAGTTATGAGAATTTTTGAATATTTTTGTCATTTTCGTGGGTATGATCCATTCAAACCTCCATACCACGCATACCATTATAGATAATCATGAGGTGTCTTCACAAAAGTTGCTCAGTTTTTCGAGCTCTATCGAATGATATATGATTTGGGGGTCTAACTCAAAATTTAGAAAAATTGAAATTTTCAAGTCTGACTTTGAGTCGATTTTTCGATCAATTGGCCTGGTTCAATTTTCAATTTTTTTACACGAGTAGAATGAGCAGGACTCATAGATTATTGTGTGAAAAAACTGGGAGGTAATACGCAGAAAGAAATGAGAAATGTTGACTTTTCTATGAAGGATCCCGTATTTCTGACACTTTTGAACTGCTTTTAGCCGTAACTTGTGATAGGAAGGTAGGATTCGGAAAATGTTTGCACTATTCAACTCAGATCGTCGAACTGAACAATCTGATATAGGTTTTGGAATATTAGAATGACTTTTGAAATTTGACCCCCGGACCCGATACCCGAACCTGGACTTGAAAACTCGGGAAAAAAGCCCCAAAATCGTGTTCTCCAGGTCGAATATAGGTAGAAAATACTCAAAAACCCCTTCAGAAACGAATTTGAAATCTCTGGTTCGGGCAGTTTCGAGAATTATATGGACTGTTTTAAGAGTTACATTGCCTCAAAGAATATCGTTCACCGTGATTTAGCTGCTCGAAATGTTTTATTGACGAAGAGCAAAGTTGCAAAGGTTAGATCATCTGGAACCGCATAATATCGTTACATTATGAGAGTAGTAGAGGAAATTGAGGGTTAATTAGGCTAAGGAATCTTTTCCCAACCTATTTCATATGTTAAGATATCACGAGTTCTCCAGATTTCCCAAAGAATAGAAATATTTAACAATTTTAGGTGGTCTTATGATGTGACTCTCTTCGAAATTTACTCCCTCGGTCAATTTCAGCGTAAAAACTGCCTGTCGGCACGGGTAGACATGCCTTTTGGTATAACATAACATGCCTCTTGGTATAACATGCTTCTTGGTATAACATGCCTTTTGGTATAACATAACATGCCTCTTGGTATAACATGCCTCTTGGTATGAACATGCTCGGACATGACTCCTGGAATAAGCACTCCTAAAATAAAATAATTGATAAAAAAATTGTCGGAGGGAGGCGCGAAGGGCGTTTTCGGGAAAACGCCTCGTATGAATTTGAAAATAAACATTAATTTTGCATATTTATAATGGGTAAAAATCAATCCAAATAATAGCAGAGAAAATAGATTTCAGAGCTGAGACGAAATTTGTTAACTTTACAGAAGAAACATTGAGATTCATATCTGCAATAAACGAGAAAAACATTAACAAAGCAATGTAATTATTGATAGAAATGATTCAAAATGAATGAGAATGAGATTTTAAAACACAGATAATGAAATAAAGCAACAAAAATAATAAACAGTAAAAAAAACAAAAGAAATTTTTGGCCTGATCCGGACCTGGACCTGAACCTGCATATTCTCAAAACCTGGACCTAAAAACCAGATCCTGGTCGGACCTTTTAAGCCCTGTCACTGAAAGAAGTCGGGGGTGCAGGTCAAGTCCCCACTTTTTTTCTCTAACGCACACTATTTTCATGAAAAAAGCGGGGGACTTGACTCGCACCCGAGAAGTCGGCTGCCTTCATTATTTTAACCCCACAGCACCTTGCCTAAAATTAAAAAAAATAATTCGTTGTAGAAATTTTATAAAACTAAAAGACATACGCCAAATTAATCTGCCGTGGAAGTGCTTCTTGAGAGCAGGAATGTGTGGCTCGATGGCCAAGTACAATTCTGGTCGGCGATGCTCATCTACTACGTCCAGCATCTTCTGCACGACGTAATTTGCGAACTGATCCTTCATCATCGTCAGCAGGTTAGGATTCGGACTGCAAAATATAACATCTCATTATTCTTTAAAAAATCGAAAAATTGACTCATTATTTCTTTTTTCAACAGTAGTTTATCACTTTAACTTATAGAAAAATATATATTGCAAATATTGGTAACTTAATTGCTGATAAGTATGGCTTCGATTTGTAATGAAATATATGGACTTATGAATGAATATTGGTTTTTCAGTTAACTTATTAAATTTAGGTATAACAAACAATTCTTACTTGTTAGGGCCCCCGAACACTTCAGTGATGAGGATATTCCTGTGCTCGTTGTTGGAAAAATTGAGCAATTTTTGCAGCACCACTGAGGAGTGTTTTTGCTTCGCGAACGTGAGCACTTTCCCTCTCAGTGTATGGAATATCATCTCTCTGTCCTCGTCAGTGCCGTGTTCTGAGATACATAGATTTCTATTTTAAAAAATGTCTCGAGTCTCACTGATGATGTGCTGAATGACATAGTTTCCGTGTTGATCCTCGATCAGTTTATTGAGATGGACGAAGAGAACCTCGAGGACGAACGACTTCTGTTCGAGGGAACAGTGCCCCAACACATGCTGAATCACTCGACAGCCGTATTTATCAGTAGACAGACAAAGCATCTACAAGTATTTTTTCTATGAATGCCCATAATAATCATTATTATTAATTTGGCAAGTGATCATCAACAAAAATATGATTTTAAGCAGGTTAGAGAGGATTTTGGCATAGTTCTAAAAATAGACCGATGATCGGCAAAGTCGATTTTTCTATGAAAATTCGTAAATTGAGGGTCACAATAGGCTTTCAAGTCAAAATTTAGCTTATGAGTTATAAAATAATAGGTTTAAGTCCTCTCTATATGCTTTTAAAAACAACTGGAACAACCTACAAAAGTCGATGAAGACTTTGAAATAAGGATAAAATTTAAATAATTTGTAAACTCCCAAATATCAAACTCACATAGTCTTTCATTTCATTGAACAGTCCGAGCTGCGAGTCCTCGTCGATGGATCCGAAAGCCTTCTGAATGACTTTGCAGCCGTCCACCTGAAGTGCCAGAGTGATCACGTTGCCTCTGATTACCTCGATAAGGGCTGCCTTCTCCTCTGTCGATCCGTGCTCAAAGAGCTCCTAGAAGAAAAATTTTAAAAATGAAAAGAAGAGGAAGAAACCTGAATGACATGATTTGCATAGATGTCGGTCATGAGTCTCAATGCGTCTGGCCGAATCTCGTCGAAGATGATCTTCCTGTCCTTCTCAGAGACATGCTCCAGATTCTGTTGGATGAATCTGAAAGGCAGGTTATATTTAGGAATTAGAAGGAAATGTCACCTTGATCCGCTCTGATCCTGAGCGAATTCAACGACGTGATTCACTAAATCCGCCAGCTTCAATCCGGGTAATTGATTTCTGTGGAAGTTCTCCAGAAGCAAACTTCGGTTTGCTGGTTTGAAAGTATTCATCCGCCTTTGATTGGGCTGGATGAGATGGGGTTGGGGAGCTGCAGAGTAGAGGAAGTGGAGCAGCTGAGGGTTCTGCAGCAGGTCGATCGAAGGAGCGCCCGCGTAAATCCATGCGAGCGCTTGCTGCTGAGGGAGGACGACGCTTATCGGCATCGCTGATGCAGAAAAGCAATCCCCTAAAATAGAAGTTACACACGCTGTTCCCTCCTTTCCAAAAAAAGACCACCTGACTAGAAGAGAGAAAAAGATTTTGCGCTCTGGCTTTACTCGTTGCTTATGAGACTAGTGTCAAGTTTTATTCCCGTTTCTTGATTTTTCGATTTTCTCGCTTTAAATTTCCTAAGTTTTGTTATCGATTTTTTCGTGGTTAATTGATTAATTATCGATAATTAGTCAAGTAACCATGAATAGATAAATAATTGGGCAATTAAAGCGAAAAAAATCGAAAAATCAAGAAGGACGAAAATAAATGTCGCGAATTGCGACCTTCGCTTTTCCCATTTCGTAGAAAGGTTACGATTTTGTTTATGTTATCGATTGAATCTATCCGCTATGCAAGAAAATGTCTGCTTTTTCTTTCCTCGCACTTTTGCCTCAATATAAAGGGCAGGCAGCTGGCCCAGCTGCCCAATAAATTTCACCAAATGCCTAACCCCGAACCTTTTATATTTGATTTGATTTTTCTTTTAGTTAAATAAAGGTTTAGTTACCCAAGTTTGAGGTAATCTTCGAGAGACGCACGCCCACACGCAACTAACTTCCGCTTACTTGATAAGTGCTCAACAGGATTTAATTCTTAACCATTTTTAATAAATGACGAATTTGAGCCGCCAAACAACGATTTAAAGCCAGAGCGCAAAATCTTTTCTCTCTTCTAGTCAAGTGGTCTTTTTTTGGAAAGGAGGGAATAGCGTGTTACAGCAAAAATTTAAAAAATGCAATGATTGTAAATTAACACCTCTAAAAGGGGACCCTCCTTCCACATGAGCGGCGGGAACACTGGCCAGCGGCCTTAGTGGGGGCAGAGTCGGCATCTCGGAGCGGTCCGAGCTGCTGGGTTCGCCGGGTAAGCGTTCAGCGCTCGGCGGGACGACGGCTGAAATTGACACTTGTTGCTGATTTTATCAAGTCTGCATACCTTCTTCTGCGCCAGTCTCTGCGACATCCTCCATCTCGTCTCCACTGCTCCCTGAAATGATCAATGATCAGTAAAAGAAATTGAAGCTTCTTTCATTTTTTGTGGATTCTCAAAAAGCTATTTTTTAGATCCGAGAAGGGGCTTCTTTTGAATTAATACACTTTTCGTGATGCCTATTCATTTACCTTCTTCGGCCAGCAACTCGGCCACTGTCTTGACCCGGGGCATGTCCGCCGACGAGGACGAACCCTAAGTATAAAGAATTAGTTTCAGATCGCAAAAATTTTATGTTACCTCGGCGAGCTCCTCGTCCAGGGTCTTGTCCCCGAGGCAGATCCACTCCACGGGGATCCATGTCTGATCCCAGTCGACCTAAATATAGGATTGTGACCGATATTATTGCTAGACACATTCTGTGGCTTTTTTATAGACTAACCCGAACCAGGGTCGACTCGCCCTCCACCTTCTTGCCGGTGATCCTGCGCCAGGGCCAATAAAGGCCCTTAATCTTGGGGTCGCAGGGACCTTCTAAATATATAAATCTACTTTTTAGTACTTTCATTGAGTGTCTGTCCAAGCTTAGATATCGCGATGCGATAATCAAATTGGGAAGCTTTTTTTGGTGAAGACCAAGCTTTTTCGATGCAAAAATTGTTCGAAATTCATCAAAATTAATGGAATTTTATGAAATTAGAATGGATTTCAAAAATGAACATAGACCTAAACAATTTGCGTGGATATAAAAATCTAGGGAAATGAAGTTATGTAGAACATGGGTACATGCATAGAAAAATATTACACGATAAAAATCACTTACCGGTCTGCTCAGTGGGAGGGGAGGATGGTGTGGTGGCATCCTCATGCGGGGTGCTGCTTCGGCGCGATCGCTTGTGGGCTCGGTGCGCTTTGGGCATTTGAAAACTACTCTAATAATTCTGTCTCTAAGGGTTCATACAGAGTCGGCTCGGGCAAACAGAAAAAATAATATGCAAAAGTAAGAGACGAAGAGAGCATCTATACGAAAGATGGGGATAAGTAAGAGGAAAATATGAGAATTAGTGATATTGCGAGTGAGTTACTATTGAAAAGCGCTAAAAGAAAATGTCCAATTTACGCTGCGTTGCCAGACTGTGATTCGAATCTTGTAGAAAAGCTATCTTATATCAACAATTGCTTGCAATAGTGTAAAGAAATTGAACTTTTAATTTGTCCTTTTCCATACAATCAAGCTTGTGCAAATTGATGGAGGAAGGGCTTGATCATATTCGAATAATTGTCTAAGATAAAATACAGAAATGGGGTTAGATTTCGGCCTTTGCATTTATCAAACGTGTGCAGATTGGAAAGGGGAAAAACTCGTTCATATTAGAGTTGTCGAGGATAATAAAATACAGAAATGGATTGGACTTCGGCCTTTGCATCTATCAAACGTGTAAACTGAATGGGGGAAATTTCGCGCATATTAGAGTTGTTCAGGATAACATTGGATACAGAAATGACATTGACTTCATTATTTTGCATACATCAAACGTGTAAATTGGAAAGGGAGAGAGCTCGCTCAGATCAGTAAATTGCCTAAAATAAAATACCGAAATGGAACTGAATTTCGGCCTTTGCATGCATCAATCTCGTGAGAATTGGAAAGGAGGAAGAGTGTGTTCATTTCAAAAGAATTACTTGAGATAAAATATAGAAATGGAATTGAATTAGTCCTTTGCATGCATCAGCTCGTGCTAGTTGGAAAGAGGAAGAGCTCGCTCAGATCAGTGAAAGTGTTTAGCATGTGAGACGTGGCATTAGGAAATGTAGTGTAAAAACATCTTTGTCTCTTATCTCTCGCCCTCTCTCTTGGAGGGATAAAAGAGGGAGCCTGAGGGTGAGAGGTGTTCTTTATCTTGGGATTGCTTTGTCTAGATTTACCCCGTATGAAATAAAGAGTTGCTATGTAATTTACATCAACGATGAATTAAATCTGCACCCCTTCCATCTAAGGAGAAACCACTGTGTCGGCGGGTGATCATTATACCCGGTATGACACATGTGCGATAAGCACAACATAAAATTCAGAAATGAAATTGGACTTTGTCCTTTGCGTGCATCAGCTCTTGCTAATTGGAAAGGGGGAAGAGCGTGTTTATATTAGAGTTATTTATGATAATAAAATACAGAAATAGGGTTGGATTTCGGTCTTTGCGCCCATCAAACTTGTTCAGATTGGAAGGAGGAGAAGCTCGTTCATATTAGAGTTGTCGAGGATAATAAAATACAGAAATGGATTGGATTTCGTCCTTGCATGCATCAGCTCTTGGTAATTGGAAAGGAGGAAGAGTGTGTTCATTTCAAAAGAATTATCTGGGATAAAATATAGAAATGGAATTTGACTTCGACCTTGGCATCTATCAAGCTTGTGCAGATTGGAGGAGGAAGTTCACTCAGATCAGTGAAATTGCCTAAAATAAAATACAGAAATTGAATAGACTTCGTCCTTTGCATCATAAATTTTGCGCAGATTGGAAAGGGGAAAGAGTTCGCTCAGATCGGTGAAATTGCCTGAGATGAAGTAAAATGTAGAAATGGAATAGACTTCGTTCTTTTGCGTGCATCAGCTCTTGCTAACTGGAAAGGGGGAAGAGCGTGTTCATTTCAAAAGAATTACTTGAGATAAAATATAGAAATGGAATTGAATTAGTCCTTTGCATGCATCAGCTCGTGCTAGTTGGAAAGGGGGAAGAGTTCGCTCAGATCAGTTTTTTTTTTCTTCCTAGCCTTATTATTCCCACTGGGTGGGGTCGGCTACCCTCAGCCTGT
>LIAE01006346.1:38700-61741 GCA_002287525.1 Diploscapter pachys | reverse complement strand
CACGATGGTGGTATCCGTTTTTCATATCGCCGAGGCGAGGTCAGATGCTTCCCTAGTTAGTAATTATTGTTATCAGTGATTTTCTCAGAATAGCGCATTCCCCATTTACAAGCTAAGAATGCTTACTCCAAACCTTAATTTTATGGTTCTCATGTCTGAATAAAAATATGTGTTAGCCAGCTTATCTTTAAAGACGATATTATCACCAATCATTCATATTTGGAAGTTAGCAGTTAAGATCAATCCCTATCATTTCAAGATCATGATCGCTAAGATATTTCATCATTCTAGAACTCATAATTAGGCCTTAAGTTAAATATTTATCTTGGTTAGGTTAGGTAAAGTTCTTATTCTAACTTGTGGGGGTGAGCGTGCAAATTTTGGGGTGGGGTCTGGGTGGGGTGTTTGTGAATCAGAAAAACATACAAACCCTACGACGAATTTTGTGGCTGAATTGTCAAATTTGCAAGACTTTCATCCATTCAAACTCAATGTACCATGCTCCATAGAAGAAATGAGTATATTGTCTGAGGTTAGAGAACGCAGAAAACTCTGGTATTATTAAGTGCGGGGAAGAGTTAGAGATGCAGGGTCAGTGTATTCGAGAAGAATTACCCTTTACAGTTAGACTTATACAATACATGGGTAAACTTTTGGCGCTTTTGGCAAATATAAGGTTTTTGCCATTCGATGTGATTTTTCTCATTTTTCATTTGGAAAAGTGTGCGAACTTCTATTAATAACTTTCGGAAGAAGGAAATTTTTATAAATTTCAGAAAAATAATATCAAATTCTCAAAATTCAAATATTTGACCGGAACTTCATAATAAAAAGGAACATAGTCTATCCTAATTGTTCTTCTAAAAATTCGAATAACTTCATATTCGTCATAATCACCAATTTTAAAGTTGAATAGATTTAAATATTTTATTCAAGTTTTATAAGGAAAAGATCTCATATGATCTAAATATTAACCTCGAAAAATTACGAGAATTTCCCTAGTTCATCAAAACTTTGGCGTTCTTTCTTTCAATTCATCTTCCTTCTTTGCATCAAATTATCAATAGCGTGTTATCAACGCTAAATCAATGACGATAGGCTCTGAGGGGTAAACAAAATTCCTTTTTGGAAAAGAGAAGGAAAAAACGGCGAGTCAGAAACAATTCGCCGTCGATTCCCGTAATTTTCTATACTCTCGCGTATCCCGCAATTCGACCTTCAGCGTACGAAATGGAAAGAGTAAAACACAAAGTTCTTCGATTCCTCTGCCATTCTTATCAATGATGAGATATAGAGACGCAGAGGAACATCGATGAGTTAAAACCAGGGATGTTTCTTTGGTATGAAACTAGACTAGTTTTTTGTGGTAGAAATATGATTGATCTGAGATAGCTTGCATTTTTTATTGGCATCAAAAAGTCTGATAGCAAAATTCGATTAATTTCAGATAACTTAGATTTTTCTAATTAAAGAAAAATGCCATTTTCGACGATTTCTGCTAAAATGTCAATAATTCTTCGAGAGTTAATGATGATGAAAGGTGGCAGTCAACTACATAAAACTGTTTGCCATCAATGTAATTTTGCCGCGAAACCACCGCGTTAATTTTTGACAATTTGACAATTTTGCAATTTTTTCCAAAATTCTTGCCAACTCTTTACCAGTTGCGTTTGCAGTTCTAGTCCTTGTAAAAGAATGCACACATTAAGCACTCCATTTATAGCCATCATTTCGTCAATCTCGTTGGTGATAATTCGGCCATATTAGGCAATAGCAATGAAGGAAAAGAAAGAAAGAATGTTGAGCGTGATTTTTACAACGGAAATATGACAATAACTTTATTACAAATGGGATAAACCGAACCTGAATTTTTTGTAAGATAGGATAATTGACTAAAGAATTTCATTTATTAGTTTCGTCTTCAAGTTAAAGTTAAAATTCGAACTATAACATTTTCTTGAAACCTCTTTGATTGATTTATAGGACTTCTTGCTAGAAGGAAATTACATCACTCGAACCTTTAAATGGTAATGTGATTTCGATTTTGCGTTTTGGCGCGTGGGCCCTGACAAACACAGCTATTTCACTTTCTTCCTTTCCATTCAACCCCGATATTATCCTATCTCGAGTACAATTGGAATCAATGAAATTCGACCTTGATAGTATTCTTAGTGAAATTCCTTGCATAACAGAAAGGTTTTCATTTTTTGAACGCCTACGCGAAATTTACAGTACCTTTAAAGTCAGAACTAAAAATCAGGGACTTGCAAATTTCCTAAAAATGCAATTTCAAATATCTTCCAAAACTTTAGTAAATTTTAAACTTTCAAGCTGATCTCCGCTAAACTTCAGTCGATATAAAAACTTATTATCAATCTAATGGTGAAGATCAGCCTTAATTTAATCTCCAAGCGTATATTAAAGTTGAAAACCCTTTTCATGAAAGGCTAAAATTCTTTGTAAAGTTTGTTTTGCATTTGTCATTTCGCTAGCATAAACAAAGCCATCCTCATTAATCAAAAGCACACCGTCGTCACTTTGCAGAAAGAAAGTTTGGCATCGAGAAATAGTAGCAGGAGAGAGAAAGATACCGAAAAGGTTCATACATCGTTTCTTCTGTAGAAAAATGTCACCTGCGAGAATATCATTTCTCTCCTCTCTTAATTTTCCATGCTATTTCGTCTCATCATTGATTCTCATCAAATTGTGTGCGAGGAATTTGGTAAATTAGAAATATTGACATATTATTCAATTTTTAGAGAGGCGAAAGAAATCAAAGGAAATTCCTCTACATAATATGCTAATGCGTCCTCTGCGTCTCTAACATATGCAACATTCTGAGCGTCTATACTCTAGCCATTACAGTGAAAGCTTGCGAATACAAAGAAATACCGCAATATGCATGCATAGGTTGAATGGGGAAATGCAAATTAGGCCGAAAGTTTCCGTTATTTTCCAAATATGGTAATGCAAAGGGGGAAGCCGTCAAAGGACGGAATTTCCAACTGTGAAAGTCGAAATTCGGGCAGAATATGAGATTTTCAAAAAATCGGAGAAATGCTATAAAATCTTAGGGATAGCTGATAGAAAACTTTGCAAATTTCAAACACAAATTTTAGAAGACCTATTCAAAATCTAATAAATTTTATATGAGATAAAAAAATATAAGAATTCTTAGAGACTTACCATAAAAGAAGTTTCAGAAAACGTTCCGGCAAGCCTAAATCTTCGCGGAAAAACGGAGGCGTGAAAATATCGGTCCGCAACAAAAACAAAGCCACCCTGCATATTTGCCCGTATGAGTCATGCAATAAATCGTGAGTTTTTGAAAGTCTAAAAAAATTGAATTCAATGAAAGATATTAGTTAAAATCGAAAATTAAGAAAAATTTCAATTTGTGGCAAAATCCTCAAAATTCGATCTTTTAAAGTCCGAACTTAAATAAATTTAAACAAATTCCAGATACACGAAAAGTTCCCATTTGAAAGCACACGCGAGAACGCATTCTGGGGAAAAGGTAGGTTTTTTTGGAATTTCAGAAAATTTTATAAAAATTCAAATTTCAGCCCTACTGTTGCCCGCATGATGGCTGTGGTTGGAAATTCGCTAGAAGCGATGAGCTTACCAGGTAAATTCGAAGAATTCTAACTAAAATGATTGGAACTAATTCTATAAAAACGATAAATCATATCGAATTTTCTTAGAATTTGGGATGTTTTATAGAATTTAGGAAAAAATCGAAAGTGCTAAGATATACAAATGTTCATGATTTAAAGCCATGAATTCAATTCCTAATTTAGGCACATCCGAAAACACACCGGTGTTCGACCGTTCCACTGTAGTCTTTGCGAACGAGCTTTCTCCCGCTCCGACCATCTGAGTCTTCACATGAAACGACACAATCCCACGATTTAAAGTTTAAATTTAAATACCGTAATCTATAAAATAGAAGAATACCTGAGTTGGGGCTATTCATCAGAAGATCCCTATAAGTGTTGCGTCTCTGCGTGTGCGTCTGGCGTTATTATATGGACTTTTACAGAACGCAATGATCACGTACATTCGTATCGAGCAATAATAAAGACTCAGTATCTTCTATTTGTGACCTACGGTACCCTTAAATTCAGCTATTATAATCATTTACGGGTTTATATGAAATTCCTAATTTCCACTTTTACTTTTAAACTTATAAGCTATGGTCTCGGTATAGCGATTTTTAACGGTGACTGTAAATTTTCTATTAGAGGTCGTTTGAGTATAATAGTTTGAAACATATCAGTTTTTGGAAATCTATTTATATGTATTAAAAATATGTAATTCTTGCCTCTGTGTATGCTTTATTGTGTTGTTTAGATATCGCGTTCATTAACATATACGGTCTAAATCTAAAGCCAGGTCAAGTTTGATCTTAAGTGTATTTTTAAATTCAAACTTCTTCACTTTGTAAACTGACTTTTCTCAGTTATTCATATCTGAATTCCAATATTTATTATTATTATTGCATTACACGAATGATATGAATAAACGATTCTAAATTAAAAAGAAACTACTATCACCCGAAAATGGATACCAAAATGGGGTATAATTACAACTTTACAAAGACTTTTGAAAATCACAATATCTCAGCATTTTCACAACTTACATTCTTTTGGCTTATAGAAATTGCACATCACCATTACCCTAACTTGCTCTTGTAAAATCTAAAGTGTGATTTGATCCAGTTTAGTAATTAAAATTTATGATGTAGTGATGTATATGAAACTTGTAGATATTATTATTTAAAATCCTTTTAAAAAACTCAGCAACAAAAGAAGTTTCATAATTTAGCAAAAATGATATTTTCAGATCGGCTATAATAATGCATTCTAAATCATTATATCTACGTCATTACATCATATTCGAATTTTTTTTTAATATTAAATACTATCAAATCTCTGTATGATCTGATCGCTGTTCAGTTTGAGATCCTCTTTCACCCTGCTTTCAATTGTCTCTGTACTCCCCACGTTTCCGGGAACCGGCAACTGTATCGGACAGGGTCCTTGTGATTCGCTAATGCAGCAACTTGTCGAGTCTATGATCGGGTATTTATCGAATAGAATGGTCTTCGAGGGCCGAAGGCAATACGTTGATAAAGCAGACAGAACCATCATCTCCCAGGTGAGCATGAACGATGCCCAGACTGAAAAAGAATAATTGCGGTAAAATACCAATATTTCACCTATTATAATTGAAAAATATACAGATATTCCAAACCTAGAGAACTTAAACTCAAGTTTAAGTTTTAACATGTCAAACTTATATTTTAGCTCTTACATTGCGCTTTAGCTTGTGCAGGCAGCACTCTATCAGGTTGGACGATGTCGAACGCGGACGCGAAGTCGAAGCAGAACTTCTGGATCGTGTAAATGCACTGAAACATGTCATTTCACGACAAAAAATCGACTTTCCGAAAAATACCTGCGCGATGTCAACCGTCCGAAAGATGAAGTCGAATCGATAGGGCGAGTGCTTTTGCTGAATTGTAGACCGTTATTTCAAGAAATCAACATATTTTAGATTTATCATTTCATTTGAATTTATCTTATATCCAATTCAAATATTATCGGCTCAACACTCTGGCATACAATATTTTTTGAAAATAACTTTTGGATCACCAAAGCATCATATTTAATTCACATGATAACAAACAAATCTCAAAGTTTTCCATCTGCTTACCCTCCCGAGAGGAACCATAACATAGCACCCGTAAAACGCGACGAACATAGAGATGAAGCCGGCTAGCTGCGACAGGACGAACCAACTAAATGCTCATGTTATTTTTTCGAGAAAAAAACTTTATCCTACGTATTATGCCTATTTTCCAGTTCCATGAAGACTACGACATTCGTGATTTCCAACAACGTTCGAATTATCGGCGTTTGAAACACTAGCCACTCAATGTGACGGAGATTCCGGCTAAAAATGTTTGTAAAAATCTATAATCAAGGTTAGAGTAAAGAGGGAAAAAACTGAATTAGACACTTTCCTCTGCGTCTTTGCGTTTTTTTTTCTAATTCTAAAGAATAAATACCTCAAAAATCAGTTTTTATGCTTTCTAATTTATGAAAAAAAAAAAATACTTACTCCGAGCTTTCAATTTCCGGCAGAAACTTCAGGCAGCAGACGGGTGGTACTTTGAACGAGATTTTGATATTTCTAAAGGAATAAAATTTCCGATTTTTGCAAGAAAACGAATTCAAATTTCCGAACCGTTCTCTTAGCCATTCGGCCATCTCGCGTCGACTTCCGAAGATGTTGAACAACAGTGTTACCATGATGAAGAGGCACAGCATGAAGTATCTAAATTTTTAATTCAAATGAATTTATTTTTCTAAAATATGAATGGTATATTATGACGTGTCTAAATATTGAAATAGTATGTTTTCTGAGACTATTAATATGATTACACTAGGGCAACTGCATATAGAAATGGCGCCGCTCGAGGTAAGAACATTCCTATTACTCCGCATAATGTTGTCACCTGAAATTTATTAACTCAGCTATATTTAGAAACTAAAATCACTTGAACTTCATTTATCGCAAGATAAGTAGCATGAAAGCAAATTCGAATAATGTTAAATATTACCAAGAGCTAATTTAAAGATTAATTCAAGTTCAAGTGAAATTAAATTAGATCTTAATGAAATTAGATCAACATAAAAATAAAGTTAATTTAATTACAAATATTTCACATTAACTTTGAACAAATCGGAATTAAATTAAAATCATATTTACCGGATACATGAAAACCAGATAGTACAAATCCGTTTGAATCCGCTCGTTACTGACATACTTCAGCACGTAGTACAGATGAACCACCGCAAGTACGAGAACTATCACAGTGAATAGGCACGCTATGATCAGAAACCACCAATAGAGGGGGTCCATTTCTGAAAGTTAGAAAAAAAAGATAAAGATTATAATTACCATAACTTTTCACAAGAAAATACCCTTTTTCCAAAATTAGCTAAATTTCTGTAGAAGAATGAGATCAAAATTATGACGAAATTTGACGAAAAATAACTCTAACAGTTACAAGATGATATTGAGTTTATAAATTTTTAACATTAGGTAAGAAAATAGCACTCACGATGCAGCCATATCTGAGCGGAAGGTATCTTCCTATCCGTATCATTGAAACCGTCATCATTCGTATGAATGATCGTCTTCACGATTTCCATGACATTAGAGGTCTGAAATATTCAGTTTAGAGAAGAGAGCCTTAGATTCCAACATTCTTATTCCGAAATATAGTAATATTCAAATTCAGAATCAGAAACTGAAATTAATAACGAAATCTACTGATCTAAGAATTAGAGTCATTATAGTTTAAAATTGTAACAAAATTATATCATCTGATGATGTTTAAATCCTAAAAATATGGCATTTAAAAAAGTATAGGTTATAAATATATTGCTTCAAAATGATGAACCACGGTTGACTAAAACATAAAGGATAATCGCAAAGATAAATGATAAACATTATCTTAACCTAAAATTGTAGAAAGAATTTCTTCGCCGCGAAAATTATTGTCTTTAATAACAGGCTTGAAATTTTCCATTATTAAACTTAGAGAAAGGGATATGATTCATTTTTCATTAGCTTTTATCTCATCGCTATGAGAAACGCGGGGTTGTTAAAATAGGAACGCGAGAATTAAATAAAAATTGTCTCGAGAGACATTTTCTTCAGAAAATTGCATATCTCATGCAACTTCGTGTTGAGATCGGAAAATTAATTAGAAGGTAGGAAAAATTAAAAGTAAAGAAAATGCCGAGTTCTGTTTATGGGGAGTGAAAATTATTGTATTTGAAAATCGATATCTTTTGTCGGGCTGTGTCACTACTTGCGTCATAAAAGTTGCGTATGTGCCCCCGTAAAAGGTAATGAAAGAGTTAGAGAAAATCTCTAGTCACATGTTGGGGTATAGCAAATTGAAAATGGCTAGTATATAATTTAGAAACTATCTTTCAGCAAATTTTCATGAAAATAACAGCGGAAAATCGGATTTCGATTTTGGACCGAAATCGAGGACTAGAACAATGTTTTCCCACCTGTTTTGGCAAGTAGGCACGATGAAAAACTTGCGAAATCTTTCAAAGAAAAAAGGAACGAAAATCGATTATTTTCCATGTTTTTCATGAAAAATATGAATGTTCTCGATGAAACAATAAATTTTTAAATGAAATGAAATAAATGAGACTAAGGTTTTTCTTTCATGAGAGTCAGAACTCAGAGGGGAAATATTCAACGCTATGGCAACCAGCTAGAGACCATTGCAAAAGAAGCAGAAAACAAAGAGATAGAGGGAAAACAATAGAGATCAGAGAAAAATAACAGAAAAAGCATATGAAAGGTGCACAAGTTTGAATAAGAAAATAGCAAAAATCAATGGTCCTATAAAGAGTTTAAACTTGGAAACTTTAAAAATAGTACCTTTGACAATTTTCACGAATATCTTGAAATATCAGAAAATCAAGAAAATGTTTGAAAATCTAAAAAATTGAAGACTCTAAATTACTTTGACATTATCAAAAACTGTAGGATTTCATGAAATGTAGTATTAAATACTTGAAATATCGAAATTACAAGAAAATCCGAAACATAGAAAAAAAAAAGATTCAAAGTCAAAGAAAGCTAAAAATCGAAACGTCTTTCGACTTTGTTCAGAATCTAACAAAGTTCAACGAGAGAGCCAATTTTTCTGCGTCTTTAACATTCTTTATATCAAGTGTTAATCCGGTTGAAAGACAATGAAAATCGTGTTGTTTTCAGATCGACTTACCAATTTTCTGAGAAAGAATACGATACTCTGGTACCCCTGACTCTTTTGCTATTCTTCATTATAGAAACGATCAGGGACGCAGAATTTTCCTAGACATACCTACTTTCCCAAGAAAGATACGGTGTCTGGTATCTCCGACTTCTTTAGTATTCTAAAATGTAGAAATGGCTGGAGACGCATAGTGTTTTCCGATCTGTTTGCATAGTGCATCAGAAGGAAGGGGGGCCGTAAATAACTTGTCATTGTTGGATTCTTTTGAACCGATTTCTTTTCCACGAACCATTTCGCTTAATATCAGCGAACATTGCTCCTATGACGAAAAGCATGAATATCCACCAAAAAGGCATCGTGATAAAATTGTTTTTTCATGATACAAAATGTATTTTTAAAATTTAGAGTATACAAGTGGGCTTAAGAACACTTTAGTTAACTTTGAAGATAATAATCGAAAATTATACTAAGATCATTTACTAATTAATAAAAGAATCCTTTCTCCTTTTCCTGTCCAAACTTTACAAAAACTCAGTCAAGTTTGCAACTTATTATTTAATTTTGATTAAAAGAAACATGAACTATAGCATGACGAATATTTCACTAATTTCTGGCCATAAAATATTAAACTTTGATCAAATTTTTTCATAATAATCGTCTTTTATTAAATTTAAAAAATTGCTATCATCTATGAGCTCCACTTTGAGCATTAAATATGCACTTTTGAAAAACCGATTTTTTGACCGGCGTCGGATTCTGATTTTGCGTTGGCTACGGTAACATTTTTACCCTTACATGTTACACATATTCTGAAAGCTTATCAAATTTGCAACAAACACTCGGGAACAGATGTCTGATTTTTACCTATTCTTTCACAAAACTTATTTTAATTATTTTAAGTAAAGAGAATTGAATAATCAATTTATCGAAGTTTAAAATTTTTACAAAACAGAATGCATAACGATATGATTGTTGAAAGAAATTATAAACAAAAAACTAATACATATATACAACTTTAGAATTCGGTTTATGTCAAACAATTAAACAAAATACAAAATTTAATGATACCGAATAAAAGAGTATCAAAACATAGCTAAAAATCGAGGAATACATAGATCACTAGTGTTAAGAGAATTCTCTAGCCCAACCCCTTGCCATCTGGAGCATTGATTTTCCCTTATCTTTATTCTTTCCTTCAGAATAAGTTTAATTTCCGTTGTCACTGCTGTCGTATTCAGGCGGAGGTAAATAGGGTCTGCGAGTTCGTCTGTTCTAGAAAGAGACCTTGTTGAAATGCATTTCTTGTTGTGCTAGATTGATCTCTTTCCCAGTTACCATTACCTCATCACGAATATTCGGTTTTTGCTTGGCTTCACTCGTGATCGGTTTGATACGAGGATCGTTCAGAATTGGATCCCGAGTTTGATTCCGAATTAATAGATCCCAAATTGAATTCCGAGCTAGACCCCGAGTTTTATCCACAACTGCTTTCTCAGTGTCTAGGAATAGGGATAGGATGATTTGCCTAAATAATTATTGAATGCTACCGCGGGATGGAGTTCCGTGAATGTTCACATAATTACTTGGACTTCCATAGATATTCTGTTGATTCCTTGGGTCTGTACTTCGACCACTCATCTGTAAATCAAATCATTTAAAATCAGTAAAAAGTGAGAAAGATATCATCTCGGTACAAACCGGTTCAGTGGAAATCGGCTATTTAGAAACTGCATAACACATTTTTTTAAATCTTCAAAAGGTGACTTGTAAATCGACGACATTCAAGACCTCACGACATGCGAAATAGTGTGGGAAAAGAAACCCTATCAGCCAATACTCGACACTAATAATACACTATCTTGTATCTCTTGGGGTCTTAAATATCGTAGGGTTTTAGAATAACTCCAAAACACCATTTTATAAGGGAAATAAATTTGACTACCTTTTAATATGGCAGAAAATAATATAGCATAATGTGAAACGTAATCAGCCTTGCATAATAACTTACCGATTGAGAAGTTAATAGCTTTTTCATATCTTCATGAATTGGAGGTTTCTTGAATTCGATTTCTTCATTCTTTATCCATTTGTCGAAAGCATCTGGGTTATTTAACGATGACTTTATGCTATTTATTCTCTGGGCAAATTCTTCTAAAATAGTAAATAAGTTATGCTTGTAGATAATTGAATAACCTAAATCGGTGTATTTCTCAAACATTGCAGTGATCATTTCCTTAATATGATCACCCTGAGAATCATAGAAATCTGGCATCTAAAATTTCGCTGGCATTTCTTATTGATAAAGGTGCTTGTTGGTTTACCCTCGATCGATCCATTAGAAAACGCCATTTTCTATATTCCACTCGTGCTTCTTTAGGCATATCTTTCGAAATCGAGTCAATGCTATTGATTTTATCAGAAATAGATAAATCCTCCGCATTCCATAGACTTTTGATGATATTCTTCTGTGAAGCGTCCAACATTTCAGCAAATGATGGTAGCTGCTAAAATTAAATTTCATCATTTTGAAAAAGTAATTAATTACAGAAAATTTAATTTGAATTTCAACTTACGGGTTTGGAAATGGGATTTGTGGAAGTTGGCATAGGTTCACCACTCATTTCGACTGAATTTGGTTGACTTCGAATTCAATCAATTCCTATCAGCACTTTCTTCGTATGTTATAGAGGGAGCTAATATTAGTCAGTAAAACAAATGTTGAAAATAGCGACACGACTGCATCGAGAGGAATAAAATGATTGGCATAGGAGCCCAAGTTCCGTCCTTTTGCAAAATGCGTTTGTGGTAGAAATGTGGTAGTTTGAAGCAGAAATTTGGGAAGTAATTACCCTTCAAACCCAAAATGTCATGAAAGACCTAGTCTAGATCGACGATAAACTTGATAAAATGGTTCTATGCAAAAGATCAGCCCAAAATATTCAAGCACAAACGATATTTTATTTGTACAAATATGTTCATTTCGAGAGATTTGTTCGATTCTTTCGATCAAGAAATTTATTTTTTCTCACTGAAACCTTATTTATAACTAATGAAAATTTCAAATCGCTCGTTTGAACATACCAGTAGTCGTTTATCATTTCTCAAGCTAAATATGAAAGATTACCCTTTACTTGTTATTTTGTGATAGAAAATGCATCGTTTTTTAGCCCGGCGCTGGTCGGCGTTGTAAAAATCATTTTTTTTTGCTGAAATAACGCAATACAAAGCTGTTTGGCACTTGTTTCATGAATTTTTGCATTCAAATTGCAGAATGGGCGTAACCTATCATTTTGGGAATAATAAAAACCTATGGAAACTTCAGGATGTTCCGGAAACAAGCAAAGAAATTCAAACAAACGTCCTTACAAGGCCGTTCTCCTTTTGAAATGGCCTTTGCTCTATTAACTGCAAACAGAAGGCACACGCTTTTCGTTTGACAAAGAAAATAGGAAGAAGAGGGGGTTTTCGAATCGTTGTCTTCAGAAATAAATATCTTTGGTTACACTGATCCGTTTGTCATGCGGTTTTTTTACTATAAGTTTGATTAGTCCATCAGGTTTTGAGAAAACTACTTTCATGGATTTGTCTTCACAACGGGAATACCACTTGCGCCCTCTACAGTAAGTGCGATATTTTGTCAGCTTGGAAAGGCATCCGCGATTGCCGATTTCTTAGCACTTTATCCATTACAATATGCTACCCGAGGCTCGTATTTCCCTATACGTGAGGATTTCTTTTCGTTGGCCTAGTCATTGGCAACGCCAATTTGTATCCCACGCACGGCCTGTTTCTTGCTGGTCTTCATTTTTCTGCGTCTTTTCTCTTTCTCTCTCTCTCTCTTATTCTTTCTCTCTTCCTTCGTTTCTATCTCTCATCTGTCGCCAATCGACATGTAGCCGTGGCGCCTAAAACGAGATATATCCTTCCTTAATTTTTTGTATTTTTCTCTCTCTCTTTCTCTTCGCTTCTTTCGCAGTTAGCCGTATCCCTTTCCTGACACTTGCTAGTAGCCATTTGTATGCAGCTTCGTACTCCAGCCGTTTTCCAATCATCCATTATTATTATTAGTTGTGAAGATTAGCTTGTTCTGAGGAGGAATTTTGCTAATAATAAAATGAAGCTTGAAGATTTTCAAAATGTTTGACTTTCAATCTTCACAAGGGAAGTGCGCAGATCGGAACTCGCAGATCTTGATGAAACTTACCAAGCAGGGGTTTTCGACGACGGCGATGGTAAAATCAAGATCCGCCAAATAGGGACCTGGAACCAATGGATTCGCAGTCATTTTTCATTCATATTTTGTGCGAGAAATGAGCAAATTTACCTGCTAAAAATGTATGCAAATTTGTTAATGCAAGTGAAGGCTCGAGGGTTTTTGTCAATCTCCTGCTTCCAGGTTTCTATTTGACGGATCTTGATTTTAGCATCGCCGTCATTGAAAACACCTGTTTGGTAAGTTTCATCAAGATCTGTGAGTTCCGATCTGCGCACTCTCTTATCAGTCTTGTTTTAAGAAGATTTTTCAATAGTTTGTTGTGAAGATCAGCTCTCTTCGAAGAACAATTTTGTTGATAATGATGTAAAAATGTTTTTAAATCATTTTTCCACTCCATTCATTCATGTGTTTTCCGCCATCATTTATCATACGATCATGAATTTATACAAATATTACATCATTTTATGCGGAGGGATTTAGATAATCGTTGTAAGGATTTCGCCTTTATTTGCGGGTGAAGTCAATTGGCTCTTTGATTGAGGGTGGAGAAATTTATGGGAATAGACAGATGGAGAAATAGTACTGTCAAATTGAGAACAGAGATGAGAGGTTGGAGAAATAGTATGCGAATTCAGAGGAGATCTTAGAGAAACGGATCGCGTGAAATTTGAATGATTGGTATTTGTCACTCGTGAAGCGTGGCCTCATTTCGACTTTTTTCATCTTTTTCGTCGTTCCCTCACTTTTTCACTCTTTCATTCATTCTCACTAACTTTCGTTCCGAGGGAGAAAACTGTCGGTCGACAAAATTCCTCGGAAAGTCTTCTAGATCTTCCTAAATCCCCCCAAAAACCCCCTCATCTATGAACTCAGCGGGATCTTCGCTGCTAACCAGCTTCTCGGAGATCGTCGTAACCATTTTTTCTGATGAAATTCTGATTTTTTTGTATTTGGTGTTAAAATGAAAACAAAAAACAATTTGTTTGAACCTGAGAAAGTAAATTTGTAGACTTTATTTTGGGTTCATTTTTTAAATCATGAAACCTGCAATTTATCGGTTTAAAAACATTTATTCAGATTAATTGAAAAAGTACAACTCCATCTTGATATCCTGAAAACCGCTTTATTTTGAATCAGAAAAAAATTTACAATCCTCTAAAAAGTAAAAAAAAAAATATTTTTTCAGACGTCCTTGATGGACCGACTGTGTTGGGCAGTAGAGCGGCAGACGCAATCGTTCTTCCACTCCTTAGGATTGCATATAGCCAGATGGCCCGGTACTTACCTATTCATTTTGTAAGTCATTCTTATGTTTTATTATTTTATCTTTAAAACTTGGAGTAAATTCACTTTAGGTTATTCTCGATATTTTGTTTAGTTTTTACAGTTCTCCTAGATAATGAATATCAGCTTTTTACTTCATTCCTGATCCAAAAAACTTCTAAAAGCTGAAATTTAATGGACATCATGCCTTTTTCTAAATATTCTCGACTTTAGCAACTTTTAGATGTCAATTTTTGATGAAGATGAGCTTTTATATAATTATTCACGCTATTTTTTGTGAAATCCCGCGAGAAAATCGATTTTCTTTCTAAATACTTCATTTTCTCAGCAAATCTAGCTTCTTTCCAAAGACAGAAAGGCAGGTCGATAAAATTCCCCAAATTTCTGTGATTTTCTTAGCGGCTAACGGTCAGAATCAGGTTGGCTTGACTTCATAAAGGCGGCTTAATCAAATCACTCCTTCCATTCGATGACGACTTAGATGGAAATAGCGCTGGATAGGGGGATAATTTGGGGAAAGAAAAATAGTGAAATAGCATATAATAATCTATAGAACTAGAGAACCAGAAAGCGAGAAATAGTCTATGATTTGTAAGAGATCCAGAGAGGTTAGAGAAATCAAGAAAAGCTGTTTAGCGTGCGGTGCGCATCCCTCTTTGGCTAGTAGTTGTCACCAGATGACGGGGCTGTTTCTGACCATAACTGGATGCATCTGGATTTTCTTAAGGAAAGGAAAGGCGATGACAAATCCATAGTATTCATGGTCAGAAATAATATTGCGATCAATTGGAAATCGATAATAAGAAAGATTCATTACAAATAATTTATGACAAGCAGAAAACATTTTAAAATTAGATGTTTTTTCCAATTTTAGAAGACTTTCTTAGTTTATTTGGAAAGGAAAGATAGATAGATATTGCTGAAAAAATTCTAAATCAAATCAAACCTACCATTACACCTAAAAATGTATCTTGGAATAACATCGATTTTTTGCAAAAGTGATTTATTATGTTACATCTAAAATTTCCGAGATTAGTCTACAAAAAATTGACCTTCAAACCCATTGGCATACCACTACACTAAATATATCTTTACAAAGATCGCTAAGCGATGAAGATCTGAGAGATATTAGATTAGAAATGATGATGATGATGCAGTAATTTTAGCACGGCTTGGACGATTGTTATGTCGGCCGGTGTGATTCGCTTCAAGGAAGTCAATAATGTCAGGGATCATTTTAGGTAAGCAAAGAAATATTTTATTTTAAGATTTGGAAAGATAAAAATGTAACAGTAGTCAGATTAGACAACAAAAGATTATAGCACTGAATAAAACTTTAGTCTTAATAAAGTAATTTGAGAAAAGCTCATAAAAATGAGCAAGTTCTGCGATTAAAATTGAATTTTATGGGAGAAAATTGATTTTTAATCACGAAATTTAGTGCCTCAACATCCCCCTCTCGGTACGAGTATCGGGTTGCCAGGGAATTTTTTCAAGATCTCGGTTCGCCGTTTCACGTCGTCGTCGCTTTAGAAGCCCAGGATAATGGCAATTTATTGAGGCCTGAGTAAGTTTATGAAAAAGAAATTAAAAATGCATATATTTCACGAAGATCAACTTTATTTATCCAGAAATATCATCATTTATTATTATGAAAAAAATGACATATTTTTCAGCTACATCGAAAAAGCTTTGGAAGTCGAGGACTTTCTGCAGTACAAGTTGAAAATAGAGCATGAGGGCCGGAGTTGGGCCTATAGTGATTTCTGCGGCACGCAGTGCGAAACTAGTGATGCGGTAAGTTGGCTTTTAAGTTATCATTTTTATCCTCACAATCATTTTTTTCGGAGTTTAATTTTATGCTACAACTTTTTTCACGTATCTAAAAATTATTACTCTGATTATTTTCTCATAGGTTACCCAAAAATGTTTATTTTCGTATAAAATTTCAGGTCAACATATTCCTGACGATGTTCAAGAATCAGATGTCTAAGGCTGAAAAACACGTCAAACTGACCTATCCTTCCATGGACATTTTCGGACATCGCGTCTATTTGGCAAATAATATTTTTCTCGTCGATTTAAATAACAAGTACAGGATTTTATATTTAAATTATATTTTAGTTTACAATTCAATTAGTTTTTAACGAAATACTGTTTCTTAAGATCATCTGAAATTAATGGAGCTGGACTGATCGCTATAAACTTTCATGCCACCTACGCTAACGATACGCAATGGGAGATGATGAAAAAGTGGGAGAAGGTATCAATCTTAGTCTTAACTTTTGTACATGACATCGTTTAAAAATATTGCTATTAAATTCAGGCGGTATATGATTATTCGGAATCGTCGAAAAACAATTTGATTCGAGTGTACTGTACGAGTGAAGGACTTGTATCTGAAGAAGTTAGAAGAACTGGTAAATTAAAAACAACCTGATTGTTTTAAAATACGGATGTAAATTCAGGACTCCTTGCCATGCCATTGATGAGCATATGCTTCGTTATAATAATGTCCTTCACGATTTTGACGACTTTAAAAAAAGACCCGGTAAAATCGAAACCTATGGAGGCAGTCCTAGGCGTCATTTGCCCTATAATGTCTTTGTGCGCTAGCTTTGGAAACCTATTTTGGGTAACACATTTTTTTTAATATAAAAATATGCTAATTTTTCAGTTGGGCTTCGAATTTCTGCCAATCATTACAGTAGTGCCATTTTTGATCATATCTATTGGTGTGGATGATGTATTCATTTTCATTCACGCTTGGCACAGGACAAAGCCTAGGTAATGAAAGACGTTATTTATTTATTTTTTAAAATAAGACATCTTTTTCGAAATATGATGACGCCATAAGATTTATGATTTATTTATTATCTAAAAGGGCGTAATTAGAATTATTGTGCATACAGTAACATGGCATCACTAAATCGATGAATTTTGTTATTCTCTTATAGCACGTTATAGGATTTAAGATGACGTCATTTATTTTTTTTAAATGTTGTCATTTCGAAAATTCAGCCTTGACGTCAAGGAGCGCATGGCGGAAACACTAGCTGACGCTGGGCCTTCGATTTCTATAACGTCTCTGACAAATCTGCTATCTTTTGGAATTGGTATTTTCACGCCTACGCCAGCCATTTATGTAGGCAAATTTTATTTCTCTCAAAATTATTGGCTTTTTTAAACCGAAACCTCATTTCTTATATCATTTTGTTTGTCATTCCTACAACTTTCAACAAATCAATGTATTTTTGGACCTAAAATATTGATTTTTAATCAATTTTATTGGGTTTTCCCGAATTCATCGATTTTTTCAGACGTTTTGCATGTTTTTCTCCGTGGCCGTGATTTACGACTATCTCTACCAGATCTACTTCTTCTCCGCGGTCCTCGTTTTGGGCGGCAAGCGGGAGGCGGCCAACAAAAATGCCTACCTGTGTTGTGTTACCATGCCAAAGAAGGACCAAAATGTCAAAGTAATGACGTCAGAAAATTGTACAACAAATCGATATTTGCTGATTTTTATAGGAAAAATAAGTTCTGATGCAATTGTTAAACCAAAACAACAAAATTATTGTATGTTTGTAAAGAAAATACCGTGATGACGTAACTTTTAGGCCAGAACAGCTTAAATCAATATTTACTGATCGTTTATTTATTAATTTTCAGGTCAAAGAAACGGAATTCGAGAAATTCGTTAACCGAAGTCTGCAAAGGGTCTTGGATGTCTGGGTTGATATCATCATGTCTGTTTACAGTAGGATCGTTTTATTGAGTAAGTAAAATTGATATGTTCTATCAAATTATTTCCCAATCCGAATATTGCTTCAAGAATCTCATGAGGATCAATAGAATCTTTATTTTTGAGTCTTAGCTATAAAAAATGAAATTTAAAATAAATTTTTAAAAATCACAAATTCCAGTAATCATGATCGCCTATTGGGCCGTGATGGCTCATGGGGTGATGCATATCAAAGTTGGGCTTTCTTCCGAGAAGCTCTTCCTGGATGATTCCCCTTTACTCCCACTAGTTCGACTTCAAACAAACGTCATTTTCAAAGAAGGAGGGCAGGTATGGTGATTCCTTCATGACGCTATATTTTTATACATAACTCCCAATTTTATTTAACTTTTTTGATGGCATTATAAAATTAATTTTGATAGCATCATATTTTTATCATTATGCCTTTATTATTCCTTAGTTGCGTCACAGTTTATTGATAGAATTTGATGACGCACCATTAGTTTCTAAATAATAACGCCTTTCCAGGTCGCCGTTTTCGTGAACAACCCCGGAGATTTACGTCGTCCTGAAGCCGTTCCAGAAATCATGAAAATCCTGCATCGCTTCGAAACCTCAGATAAAATGGTCGGACCGGCTAGCACCCATATGTGGCTACTGCCTTATTTGCCGTATGTTGGAGAGCAAGTGCGATAATTTTTACTTATAATTTATGAAATAATTAAAATATCGTGATTTTTTAAAACATCTTTTATTTATTATTTTCAGGAGCATGGATCGATTGATTTCAAATATCGATATTTACCGGAATTCTTCGAACTTCTCGAATACCGACGATGGAGTCATTTTGTTAACCTAGGAAGACATGAGTAAGAGAGTTACAAGAATTTTCGATTTCATACAATGTTAGACCCTATTTGAACTAGTTTCTTAAACAGCTCTTTTAAAATATCTATAATTACTTTTGGTCTTCTTTGCTCAGAGATTTCATTTAACTGTCTTACAAAATCTTAGATTCCACATTTTCAGTGACTGCCTAGCAGAAAGACCATCGTGTTTGAAGAAATTCGTGTTCACTACCGGATTTCACAACGCCGTATCTTGGACTGAAAGACTGAATGTTTTGGAACTCTGGAGAAATATCGCTTTGGATTACACTCATCTGAACCTCACTATCTATGAAGACTTTAGCATGTATTCGGATCAGGTAAAATTGACGCATATTCTTTAAGAAATAAATTTTATCTCAGGTCTTTCGTTTAATATTCTTTACAAGTAGATCATCCCAAAATACGTTATTTTTATTCAAAGTAGAATATTTCAGCTTTTAATCATCGTCCCGGTAACGCAGTCCACCGTACTTTGCGCTTTACTCTGCATGATTTTGGTGCTAATTTTGTTCACTCCGAGTCCGATTACTGTAATTACATCTACATGCGCTATTCTGTCGATCAATTTGGGTAGGTTTAAAGAAAGACTATTTTAATCTATTTTGACTCATTTGAAACAGTGAGTAATGATTTTTATGAAAGTAACATTTTTATGTTCCAGGCGTATTTGGATCTCTCGTATTCTGTAACATTGACTTGGACCCGATCTCAATGACAACTTTGTTGATGGCCATAGGATTCTCCGTTGATTTCGTAGCGCATATTACATGGCACTATTACAAGGGAGAATTTTCGGTAAGAGATCGATAAAAATCAATAAATCAAACAAATGTCTATTAAAATTGAAAAAAACTAGCATTATTCAATTATATATCTGAAAAAATAATAAAATAAAGAAAAAATCGATAAATCAATAATTCCAGAGCAAGCGAGCCCGCATCCGTCACGCCTTAGCCTCGATTGCCTGGCCGATGTTCCAGGCTGGTACCTCGACGATGATCTCCATTCTGGTCCTAGCACTTATTCACGCCTACATGGTACAGGTCTTCGTTAAGGTAGGGTTGATTTTTACTAATAATCGATAAAATACCTGATCTTCATCTCAAAAGTGTTGTTTCATTACAAGAATTTGGCTCTACTTTGGACAAGATTGATTTTTAAAGATCATAAACATGATCTCTGTCATAGGTGAAGTTAATCTTCGTCGGAAAAAATATTTGTGTGTTAACATAACCAATTTAAAATCGATCAAAGCAAAGCAAAGCAGATCTTCACTAAAATCTTCAAGATATCCGCATTTTAGGTCGTCATTCTGGTTATCGGTCTGGGAATGATCCACGGTCTGTTCGTTCTTCCAATCGTTTTTGCCGCCTTGCCATTCAACAAGCCCCCGATGTCTGCTCTGGAAAAGTCCGGACCGCTTCCTTTGACGCCGAAATCGACTAGATCAAGTATCGCCGCCCCTCACACGATCAGTCGGTAATTTTTGGGACGTTTTTTTGTAGGTTTTCTGAAATTTTCTCGAACTTTCTACCTTCTCTGAAGGAATATCTGTAAAATTTGATCGCTTTTCCGTACAATTTGTTAAGAACGTTAAATATTTCTTTTTTTCCCAAAAATCTGCACTTTTCTGATGGTCTTTCAAAAAATAGTCATATTATATCTTTCATCAAAAACGCTCCTTAAACCGGTGCTCGTTTATCTTTCAACCTTATTTATGAAATTTCGTTTTTCCTCTAAATTCGTGCCGTATCTGAAACTTTTGAGATTTTCTTGCCTACCTAAAATTCAACATCATCGTTAAATTTTCGCTCATACACCTAAGCCTACGGGTACTTAGTGCTATAATAAGGTCTAACTTATTAGTTTAAGGAAAAAATGAATAAAAATTTATTCCCCTAAAATTTATTTTTAAAACTTAAAATGATTGCAAGTGAAAAGAGCAAGTAAAATGGCAGATTATTTGAAAATAAAGGTAAAAATAAATTAAATAAAAATAGTGGAATATCACAAAGTGAAATAAAGATCCTAGTTAAGTTATTGAATGTGTTTAGATTATAAGTACAAATTTTCAAGCCTGAGATCAAAATATGAAGTTTAAGATCAATAAATTAAATTATAAATTAGAATATCTACTTACATTCAAACCGGGTACTTTATGCGCCGTAACTCAATGTATTTGCGCTTAAACTAATAAATTTTAAACTCAAATTCTATCACTCGAGTTAAATTATTAAATCCAACTAAAAGGTAAATCTAAATAGGATGAATATGAAAGTCTGTTGTTGTTGTTAAAAAACCAAATTATTAGAGAATTAGACTAATTTGTACCATTGATCAGTGAAAACGTTATTAAAATTTGGAAAAAAATATCAAATTTAAAATCAAAATGACTTTTTAAATAAGAAGATCCCTAAAATTAAAAGAACTCGATCAAGCATTAGCCTCAGGATCTTCTATTTCAAGTCTTACAACAATCCATGTTTTATCCAGCTCCTAAATATTACGGTACCCCTTGCCCCTGTTGACCTTGTGGCATGATTTGGTTGGTTTGCCGCAATAAATTGGCATCTGAAGAGTAAGTCTTGCATTGAGGACACATCCATGTAACCGCAGTACAGGAGGACGTCGCTTTACATCTTAATTACTCCAATTAATTTCTTAATTACCCTAACTAACTCGAGTTAATTACCTCACGCATTGGTGGGGTTGAAGACCGGGGTTTTGTAGCAGAATAGTCAATCGATCTAGCATAAAGGCTCGTGCTCGGGTCGATAGGCAGTCATCTAAAGTTAACTTGTGTTTAAAAATATACTTTTATTAAATGGCGATTAAATTCAATAATCTATGATCCTTACGCTAATTTTCCCCATCTATTACTTCTATACCATTTGGTAAAAAATAAAGTCGCTTTATGACATCATAAAAATTCTAAGTAATAAAGTAATTTAAAATAAGCCGTAATTAGCATAAATCATATCATTTTAAATTCCTTACACGTGGACTGTTGAGTCATCTGAATGAGGTGCTCAGGTCGTTGGACCATCTGTAAACAGGCTGGGATCATCTCATGCAGAAAACAGCGATCTAGTAATGAAAGACGTACGAATATGGACAGCTGAAAAATATCGATTTATTGATTTGCTTTTCGTACTTTCATCGAGTTTTTAAAATTTTACCTGGGTATGGGGCGCTAGTAACAGAGTGGCGCACTTTTTCAACAACCCCGCACTTTCCATTTTGCAGGCCGCCATTAATATCGGACCGATATTGTGCTCTGAAATGGAGGGTCTTCTATTTTAAAAATAAATATTCGATTTTAACTACAAGTACCATTAATCCTTAACTGAGGCGGGTGTATGGCCATTAGAAAGGCTTTTAGCTCTTCGTGGGTACAAGGGCAGAACACTTCTTCTGTATTTGATAGAGTGTGAATTTTCTCCTGAATTTAATGATCTCTAGATAGCGTCATATAAAATGTATGATTTTAAAATTAGGTCTTAATATTGTTATTGATTTTTAAAAATTATGCTGTACCTGAAAAACATTCGACCAAGCAGCTACGTAGTACGGATTGACATAATATAGCCTCCCGGTTTTCGCTCTAGTTCCGGTGAAAAATAAATCTGAGGGTCTTTGAAAAGCCTCCAGATCCAAGGGAGGTTCTACTATTTCCTAGAATTTCAACAAAAATCGATTTTTCAAAAGTGCTCCGATTACCTCTGGTGCGGCTGCTCCATGTAGCCTCTCGAGAAGTAATACTTTAACCCTGTCCGACAACGCGTAGTATCTCGATCCGTTCAGGTCGACTTTGCTATGCGGTCGCATTTCTCTCAGACACAATATCAAAAGTCGGTTCAGTTTGTACCTAAAATGAATTTCTACCAAAATATAAACCAGGAGGTTTACCGATCGGCCAACCAGACCTTCTCCAGGAAGGGCAGATTGTGATTGATTAGAAATGCTTCGCATCGGTGCAAAAGACCTTCCATCTAAATGTTATCCATAGAAAAGGGCATTTCATGTACACTTGAAAATCTACTCAATTGATCAATTTTAGCGATGGAGCAGATTTTCAAATACCATAC
>LIAE01006346.1:0-38660 GCA_002287525.1 Diploscapter pachys | reverse complement strand
CAAGATCAACTCTCGATCTGGGCACTCGACGCACCAGGCTCTAAAAAGTTGCATGAAATAAAGCTTTAATCAGGTTTATCTTTTTTCTGTCCATGAATTCAACAGTTTAGATTTTCAAATGTTCTGATTTAATTTAAGATTTTACCTAAGTACCGGTGACCAAACTGAGATATAGTGTTCGTCTACATACAACCTCTTGCCTTCCACAAGAAGTGGTCTTGTTCTCTGAACAAAGCGGATTTAAAAAATATATGTATATTCGGGTATATGAAATTTCCCTTATATAAGGAGAATTTCGTATATCCCTACCTGTCCATCAGGCCGCGTGAAGTCGATGGCGACCTCGATGGAGGGCGGCGGACCGCCCTCAACGGGTGTCCGCGTCCGCTCGCCCACCGGAAACAATTCTGCTAATCCGGGATAAGAGAGGATTTAGAAAATCCCTGAAACGAGAGGATTTCATATATTCGCTTTAAGACAAAGATGTTCCAGGAAAACCGATAAATTATTGAATTCTTGAGAAAATAAAACTGATCTTCATGAAAAAAAACTCAGACTTCCCAATTAAAACCTATGATGATGATGCAATATTTATAATTAACGCGCATACATAGACTTTCTGAATTTGGTCTCAGGAGGGTTGGCTTGTATTTTAGAGTTTCTTAATTTGCGAGAGAGCCCCGAAAAGGGCAAAAATAGGAAAGATCTAGAATGGGGAATGGGAGACCTTTGAGAGACAGGTCTCTATTGGAAAAACGGGCATAAAATACGGATATCTTTAGATTTCATATATCCTAAATCAAAATTCCCAGATTTTCTACACCCTTCGAAATTAAATTTCGAAAAACGACATTAAAATTGGATTTCTGAAAATCATAGTAGGACCTGAGATTAAATTTCAGAAAAGCGCAATAACAAAAAATAAAAGTCCTGAAACTTTCTCTCTTTATGGAAGAAAAGAGAGTGCCGTTATTTGAGAGCTTTAGAAATAAGAGAGGGTAGAGAGGAGAGAGAAAGAGTAAGAATAGAGAATAGGTACGAGAGTGCAGAGAAAAATACTCCATGCCATGCCTGAGGCAGACATTTTAGGGGCTTAGGGCAGAAGCTTGCTTCTGCCTTCCTCCATATAAGGAGTGAGGGAAAAGCTCACTGGGTCGATAGAGGGAGGAAATATAGAGAGAAAGCGAGAGAAAGGGGATAAAGAGAAAGAAGAAATATTAGGAAATTTTTAAGAGAAAAAAGAAATAGAGAATTGGAGCAAAAAACTACCCCCAAGCAGCACACACACACGCAGAAATCAATGCATTAGTGAAGAGGCTCGAGTGAGGATGGAGTTTTAGAAGAAAGTGAAGGGAAGGAAAATATATTGGAAGTTGAGGTAAACTGGAGAAATAAAGGTTGGACTTCATATACTTTCGAAATATCTAAGTCTGACTTAATTTAGTCTAAATAACATCGTAAAGATGTAGTTAGGTTTAGCTCTAAATAATTTGATACAAGTTTATTTATTATTAGTTTAAAAATCATAAGTATTATTAGGCAATTAAGTAAACCGCATAAAATGTTAAAGTGGATTAAGGAGATCAAAATTATGAGTCTAGGCCTAAACAATATTTGGATTTTAGCCCAATATCCTAGCAGCCTCTCCTCCCGCTAGAATATCGAAGATTTTGCTTTTCCGGTCCGGGAATAGAATATTGTAGAAGGGATCCTCAAATTTAAATTTTACCTAGTTTTTTTTTTTAATTTCAACTTACCTGAAGTTTAAAAGGAATAGGTTTGAGCAATGGTAGAGTATTTGGATCGTGCACAAACGGTGCCATGCCTTTCGGTAATTTAGGTTCAGGAATAGGTTTCTCTCAAATTATATTGATAATTGATAAATTCATGTAAACATTTAGGCGTGTGATAACCTTAAACTATTTATGAGAAATTTACCTGTAGTAAATAGCTTCATCAAAGGATTTGGAGTGAATGGGTTTGATAGATCCAAAATCGGTTTTTCCCAAGAAGGAAATATAGGCGGTGGAGTGGGAGTTACTATAGATGGTAATGTCGCTGAAACTCTCTTTTATAATTTTAATTAAGAATGAATCGTATTTAAATTTATAAAAAAAAAGATGAAACTAGCCCGAAGTCTCTCTCTTTCTTCTGAACAATCGTGAATCTCTTGAGAATAGTAATCTAAAATCAAAATTTCCTTATTTTTATAGGTGCGAATAATACCTCTCCAAAACGTCTGGGTCGAATAATTTCGGCGGTGGAGACGGCGTCGGGGTCGAGGTTGTAAAAATCGGTGTGGGTTTTCGTCGAAGTGACGGGAAAAATAGGCTTAAATACGGTTATTTGGAAAATTCCCAAGTTTGCAACTCGACAAAATTCTTGTAAAATGTAGCAAGTGTAGGAAGATACTACTTTTTTAACTACCATTTTTAACTTACCTCAGTGACCGTTCGAATAAGTTTACTGTAGTTGTCGTGGTAGGTTGAGGCGTGGTTGAAGATTGGGGTATTAGGGTGATTCCAGCCATATTCTAAAATCATAATCGATTTTATTGATTTTCTTTCTACCTTCGAAAAATCGTCGAGTTGTTTCTGCCAAGGCTCGATGTAGGGCTTTAGCAATCGCTCTAATAGCGGTGGCTGGGGCGTTGTTGTTGTGGAAGGGCGCTAATTAAGCTGATTAAAATACTTAATCAGTCAATTACCTGCAATCTTTCTAGCATTTCCCAGAGACTTTTCGCGGAACTCAAAGGGTATTTTTGCTCGTCTTCTTGCAATTTCTGAGCGTAAGCCTTGACTCGGGCGTTATTTTGCATGGCCTGAAAAACTGAAATTTTAGAAAATCAATCAATTTTGAACCTCGAAAACATCCATCATCGGTACAATAATAGGGTCTATGATTTTATGGGTATCGATTTCTGGGTTAGGGTTCTAAAAATAAATTTCAAAAAATCACTTTTTTGCTAAATCTACATTCTGAGGCATCTTATAGTCAGCAAACCTAATGCCGTTTAGATTTTCTCCAATTTGTCGCGTAGCGTAGAACGGGACTTTTCCTTGACATGATATAGAATGGATGAAATGTATTAGAATAAATAGAAAAATATTATGAATATGATTTATTAGCATAAATGCTAGCTAAATATTAAGCTAGGAAGTTGCAAAAAAGTTTCTTTGAGACCCTCAATTACTTAGATAAATATTATGATTGTTAGATAAAGAAATACGGGTATATGAAATCTTTTCTTCGCAAAGATATCTCTCGCATATGATATCCGTGATATAAGCTATTGACATGAAATTGACCGGGGGAAAGTTAAAAAGTCGATAGACATTTCACTTTTACAGTGGACAAACGGGATTCTTCAGGGGGAGATGAAGATGCAAACTTGTCTGGGATATATAATCGGGGTTAACTTGATATTTTATGTTATGTATGTCATAAAGTATTTCATCCATGTTTCATAGCTATCCTAGACGCATTATAATAAAAAACCCTGATCTTTACGCATTTTAGTAACGTTTTTAATATTACCTAATTAATCTTTGATGATAAATAATCATTTATTTGTGAAATTCTATTTGTACCTACACAACAAAAAATCAATGTATATTTAGAATTAAAATGGCAGCACAATTTTGGTTAAAACAAGGTAAGAAAGAGCGATAATTAGGCAGGTTAAACCATTGAAAGCATGACTTAGAAATTGCATCATCATCAATCATTATGAAGATCAACCCTTAAAATATGGAATGAAAACGCCTTCTCAAAGATTTGTATCATTTTCCTTCCATTATAATATTGCAAAATAAAATTTAAGCAAAGAAGAGATCATTCTTTGAAAGCCCGAACTCTGGGTCAAAATTTGTTTAAATCCTTAAATTTTCGAGCCGAAAGAAGATTTCTGGGACAAGGAATCCTGAGGCAAATCGAAATAAAAATGCTGAAATATCTAGGCTAAATTTAGGAAAAATTAAGAAAAAATCATATCACTTTGAATAATCCTAGAATTCAATTTAATAGAAACACCGGAAGACAAATTGCCATTGATTTCCGTAGAATTGTCAACTTTGCTTGTCAAATTGTCAGTCAACACTTAGTCCCCGAACCATGCGGATTTGTTGCCGCTGTCGTTGGCCTTGCTGAGATTGGCCAGACGTTCGATGGAGAGTCGGAATCGCTCTCACATTCGCCTAAAATAAATCAACTAAAAGTCGTTTTACCTACCCATCGTTTTGATCAACTTTTGCCAGGTTTTCTCTTTTATTTCAAATAAATCGATATTTATGGCTAGAGTGCAGAGAAACTCTTCCTTCGTCTAAAATATGGAAGAGTTTCTGCGTCTATGGCCTTCTCAAAAAGGAGAGAAATGCCTGGAAAAGTTGATCAACACAATGTAAAATGGAATTCGCGATCTAACATCTAATTTTCATATCAACGTACTAACTCTTGTTGGCCAGGAAGCCAATAACATCTGTAGGGTTTGGGTCGCTTGGCCGACGTCCAATGATCTAACGACTGAAGATGGTTCTTTACTTGCCATAGTCGGCAGATTCTGGGATATCGAATATGACAGTTGCGAGTCCAAACAGCACATTAATAACGGTGCGAAGATCTGAATTTAACCGCAATTTTGGTTGAAAACGTAGGAAGAAATGATCTTTTTCATGTAAAACGTGCTTCGTTTCTAAATATAAGAAAATAACTTATCAAAATTTCGCAATGGAGCATATTTTACATAAGATATAAAATTACCGTATTCAATCTATTGGAAGTCAGTCCATTATTGGGCGGGGCCGAGAGAACCGTGGTTAAATGGTCCAAAATTAATATCAGACAATTCTTATTAGCGGCGGGAAGGCAGTCGATGATTCTTAGCACTAGTTGACGATTTCCAGAGGCATCGTTTGGTAGAGCGACCATCTGAAGTTGGGTTTTAAGTTTACTTTAACTTCAACTTCAAATTTATTTTCTGAGATCAAACTATAGTTTAGTACCTGTGCATCCACCAGCATAGCGTGTATCTGAACTGGAATAAGGGGTTCAGGGAGTTCTCGGAGAAAGTCCTAAAATAGTCTATTAGAAAAACAAGTATTTGAAATCCTAAAATACCTTAACAAGACAGGCCAAGACGTTTGTATCCGGAACGCTATCAACGCCCAATTCTGTTCCCAGCGGGTTGGTTTCTAGCTCATCTCTCAACAACCGTTTCTTCTCAACGGAACCGCATACTGAAATTAATATTACTTCACAAAAATTGGAACATCGATTTTCCTTACAAATATAAAGTCCATTATAATCGACTCCACGCTTCTCGATTTCTTGAATCAACCGGGAAAGAACTATCGGCGTATCTCTCCTTTCCCTTTGAAGCAACCGACTTAGAGGTACGCCGAACACTCTGAAATTTAGAAAATCGTAGATACGTAAACGAGCATTTTGAATCGCTCACAGGAAAATGGTATGATTTTTGAAAAATATCACGGAACTATTTCTCTAAATCGTGTTGTTTCAGAAGATAAAGAATACTTGAATTTAAAAAAGAAGCAATTATAATTCAACTAACCCATCCATCCTAGGGTTGACCGCTCTTCTAAATACTGTCTGCATGTCCTGGAACCCGATTCGGACGATGAGTTGACCCCGAGGCTCCAAATTCAAAGCGAACATTCGATCGCCATTCAGCTGATCCACGATAAACGCCTCCAGTAATTTTAGGGAGCCTTTATAGCAGAGTTTATGCCTGAAATATAAGGATATTGCTATATTTTAGTCAATCAAAAATCTTATGAAACCAAGATCGAGATCTTAGGTAGAAGAAAATCTCATATTTTGAAGTAAAATATATTAGTATCAGGAACTTTTATATTTATGAAAAATATCTAAAATAATTGTAAGTAATTACCTAAACTGTGGATGCCATGAATATACGAAGAAATGGGTGACAGTCGCGTTATAGACGTCGATATGAAAAGTTTCCCTCCATCTGTACCTATGCTCCGCTGTAGAAACGCCGGTTCTTGCCCTGAAATTTTCAAAAATCAATCATTTCTTATCGACTATTTTAAAAGTCAATCATTTTATCGATTTTTCCAAAAATAAAGAAAAATCTCAAATTACCTATGCATTTCATCCACTTCTAGAACACAGTACATCTCTTCAGTGACTCCCTTCTGTTTATCTGGAATTTTTAGGCCTCGACCTTCCAAGATCTAAATTTGAAAAAAAAAAATAATAATGAAGATCAGTTGTTTTCTTTAAACCTGAACGAATAATATTCCTGTTAGACTATTTACGGTCAGTCTATCGACGTTTATACCAGGTCCGGCAGCCCGAAGAGGAGCGCGTCTGAAGATTTTGCAAAAGTCAAAATTTTGACGGCCAGCCTACCGATTCATTAAAGGCGATACATGATATCGATCCAAAACCGCTGAGGGCCTATCCTGTTGCAGCGAAGTCGCCATAGGGTGTCTTGATAGTACAGGCGAATTAGCCAGGGACTAAAATTTATAAGTCATAAAATTCAGATCTTTAGATTTGTAATTTTGAAAAAAAAAATCAATAACTTTTAAAATTTCTGGAGAACAAATTTAAGTACCTGAGCCAGAATACTTCTTCCGGGTACAGATGTTGATCTTGGTCCTCTAAAACTATTAAATTTATAACTGTTTAAGCTAAATTCTTCGATTTAACTTTTCCATGACCGCAATATTTCAACCTCAGATTTAAACTTAAATAATTCATAATGACAGCACCTAGGTTGCTCCCCATAAGTATGGCTCCATCTGGATTGCCTCGGCCACGGTCCCATGCCCATCGGTGTCATTTGACTGTACCGCGGGTCCATCGGTCCGGCCCAATTCCGATATTCCGCCGCAGAAAATATATCATTGATTGTCCGACCTCCAGCTGAAAAAATTCATTAGAAAGATGGTCTTTAGTTTAATTTCAGATAGACTTTTATATTTTTACTTACGATGAAAAGGCGACAGCCTAGAATACGATGGACTTGCGTATTCTGGAGCCGAAACCGCGCCGTCTGAATCTTCTCCCAGGACATCCGATTGTAAAACGTCATTTCTCCACTTTACATTTCGAGGGCCTAAATTAGTTTCCTAGTTTATGCTAATTTCAAAAAATAACCTGATATGGCTCTTCTCCTAGGCAAGGAATTGCTCTTGTTATCCACCGTGGCTCTCAAAGGTCTGGGTAAAATTGGACTGCATAAGGATCTCGAAAGCAGAGGATCAACGCCGGATGCGGATGACATCGGAATCGGATTGTGGTGCGTCAAAATGTCGTACCGGTTTGAAATCACGTCGCGGGAATCTCTCGCTGTAATTATGACCATATGTCTTTTCAATTGAATTAACTATTTTTAGTCATTTTTAGGTTGAAATAACTATAATCATGTGGGTAATTAACTAGCCCTATTTTTAAATAAGTCATAAAATGACACCTGAAGTTGGTGGTACTGCGGTCGAAGACCTTGGCAGAGTATATAAAGCAGAGTGTCCCAAAACTCCGGGAGCGGAAGAGAAGCTCTCCGTCCTTCGCACCGCAGACGCAGAACTTGCGGAACCGATTTTAGGCGGGGGTATTCTAGCCGTTCTCGACACAGTGTCGATAGTGTCGTTATCGGAGAATCTAAAGTTCAAATTATTATCCTTTCTAAAGATTTGAAGTTTCGCAATGCCGCATGGTTTAGTGGGCGTGATCTTTCTTTCCTTTCCGAAAAGGGGGAAAGAAAGGGAAAGAGAAGAAAATGTAGAGAAAGAAGAAATGCCAAAGCCCCGCACGCTTATTCTCGACTCCGCTCCCTCCATGAGCGTTTCACGTTTGGAAAACTTTACAACTTTCTCGATTTTTGAAAGAACCATACCTAGCCGAATAAGATCCCCCTGGGTTTCGATGATGAATATTAGAAATGTTGGAAATTGTGGGCGGGGTCTCCCTGCCATAATAGGGTATATCACTATGGCCATTGACTAATCTTGGAGAATCGTAGGTTCTTGAAGACGAAGGCTGGGGGTTTTCCGAATGGTGATGCGATTGGGTGACGCGATTCATTTCCTAAAATTATATTTATAGAAATTTGAAAATATGCTCCATTGCCGAATTTTAAAAGTAACCTTTACAATTTAGCAATGGAGCAGATTTTAAAGATACCTAATTTTTAAATAGAATTTATTAAAGGAAAATTGAAATTTAATTTAATAAGGCCGAAAATCGATATTTCCACGCTCAAGAGTTGCGCTCATGCATTACCCAAAACAATAGAGAAAATGAAAAATGAGTTAGGCAATGTTGGAGCTGAAAAATAGCACAGGAAAATGAGGAAGTGAAAGGATGCAAAATGAAAAAGAAATGGAGAAATAACATAGAAAAATGATATAGAGAAAAGATGCAGAGAAAAAACTCCGCTCTCGGCGAGAGCAAAAATGCAAGCACAAAGTAGCTCCGTAGTTGGTATCTAACGAGCCTAGGAAAAGGGGGTTCTTTCTAACATGAAGATCGCTTTTTTGAAGAAATAGAGATTAATTTCTAGAGAAATAAAGAAAAAGAAATTGGAAGAGAGAGAGAGAATAAGAAGGAGAGAAATAAAGAAATAAAATGAGGAAATAATGAGAGAATAGCGGTAATTTTGAGAGAGTTAGAGAAAGAGATACATTTTAGAGAGCGCGAGCTTTACCCTAGAACATTTTCAGACAACAATCGGGTAAATGAGGCAGAAAAGTTCTGTTGAGCACACCCTAAGGGTCTAAATCTCAGATATATGAAACTCACATAGATGAAATGTTTAGATCTTTAAAATTAAATCCATGGACTACCATTTTAATCTACTACACAAGTCCCGAATGTAAAAACTGATCTTCATTGGAATTTCAGCGAAGATTAGCTGTATACATTCGATGGTACGAAATAAACTTAACTTATAAATGAGAAGATCATCAGCTTTCTGACCCCAGAATATTTCAAATCCAATAAGACTAATTAGTTTGCAACCTCAATAAAATACAATAAAGGTAGTAAATCTAAATCGGAGTCCTAAAATCCTCTCACTCTTCCGATGGAGAGTCGCATAATAATAAAAGGATGCTCCGGGCTTAGGCTCGAAAAGAGAAAAGAGGGGTGCGCGAAAAGGGTTCGATCGAGTTAAAATATTGCTGAAAAGTGAGAAAGCACAGAGATGGAAAACGGAAAAATTAAGAAATATCGCATAAAAACGAGAGAAAAAGAGATAGTGAGAAGAAAAAATCAATTAGTATAAGTTTTAGGTTGCACGGGGAAGGGAGAGTGAGCTCACTTAAAAAGGGGAGGAAAAGAAAAATTGCCGATGGCATGTGCGAGCGATATTAGAGGGCATAGGATAGAGGATATATGGGATTAAAACGATATAGGGATTTTAAGAGGGCATATAAATATTGAGGCTCATAGGATTTTAAGATTTAAATTTAGCATTCATTATTATTCAAGTTTATAATTTAAAATTTGGATTAATATAAGTCAAATTATAGTAATTTTTGAGGATTTTATTTTTTCGGAAAAATTAATCCAGAAAATGTTGACATGCCATTTCTTGCTATTCTATATCGACGCAGAATATTTGGATATTGCCCGTCTTTTGGGAATTAATAAGAAAAAGAGTACGCGATATAAATTCGAGGAAAGCATATTTATAAACTAATAAACGATAGATTAATTAAAAATATGCAAATTCTTACTTGTTGTTGCTGCCTCGCTTTCTTCCCTAGCCAAGTGTGTGCGGTGTTAATTTGATTCGACAAAATTGACGTATTGCTTTGATCTGAGTCCTTTCTCTCTTCGACCTAAAATGATCTTCACTAGTATTTTCGTGTTTCAATAAAAGCAGTACGACACAATCCAGCGGAATTTGTATATTTAAGAAATCGTGAACTATTTTACTAGAATTGCTTTACAACTTTCATTAATACTGTAATTAGAAAAAAATTGATTTACCCTATGAAAAACAACGACTGGTCGTTCAGAAGCTGTACTTCGAGCAGAGGAGATTTGATTTCGAAAGTTTTTCGAGAATCTGAAATTTAGATCTCTCACAAAGCTGATCTCCATTTGATTATAATTCTTATAAATTATCCTTGTAACTTCAATGGGCATATGTTTTGCCATATCCCCAGTTCTTATATTAAACTTTTCGAATTAAGACAACATAAGTATTACCGTATCCTCAGCAAAAGTCTTCTCGGAATACTCAGAATCAAGACTACATCGTCTATCGACATCGTTGAGACTTCAACATTGTTGATCGACAGGATTTCGTCTCCAGGACGAATTACATCGCCATATCTTAAAGTTATTCCCTTTATTTGATTATTTATGTCGTCATATTAAAAATTATAACGACATTTTTATCTTAATTTAAGTACTATTTCAAAAATATTGATGAATAAAAATTCGGGATCTTTTAGTTTAAAGGTTCATTTTAAATATAAGACCTACTTTTCTAATTCCGAATTCTCTCCGAATCTCGATGCGAAAACTCCGTCGGCTCGGTCTCTACCATTGCCTTCTCTGAAGCCATAATTTATTTGTTTAATTCATTAAATCTATAATCTAAGTAATAAATTATGTTTAAATTGCTACCTGAGATATAAACCAAGTGACTGTCCAGGCTTCTTGATAATTTCCACAAGTTGCACAACTTGAATGTCTTGCGTGTTATTCGCTCTGTATTCCGTTCTGAATTATAAATTTAAAAGGCGTCGTTTAACAAAGACTATGTAAAATCCCTTACTTATCCAAAATCCTAGCCGATAGTCCTTGTATTCCTGCCTGTGTCAGAGTTGACGTACCTTGGTCGACGTCTGTGATTTTCTTGTAGACGTCATCGGGGAGACGGCCTCCGCCTAAAAATTGTTAAGTCGTCATTTTTAAAAACATAGTTTTAAAAAGGTATCATACCTTTTAAAAAAGGTGCTATTTTAAAGAACATTATTTTTAATAAAGCGTCATTTTTTACCTAACGGCATCGGACCCGAGCTCATGCGTCGTCGTTCTGCAGGCGCGCAGCCTCGCGAGACGAAAACCGACGCGCTGACAGCCGGTTGATTCGAGGGCTGAAAAATAAAAATAAAAACATGACACCATGGCGTCATATTGAATAGTTATGCAAATTCTAGCTTTAAGATAAGCTATAGGGCGTTATTGATTATGCCATCTGAGTATAACAATTAGAGTTAAATGAGATTTAAAAAATTGAGAAAAAGGCGTCATATGACGCCTTATAACGTCTTATTAACCTAAAATAAAACGTCGCAAGGAAAGAAAAAATTAGTTTAAAATAAAAGGGTTGAACTCTCTGAGTCATGTATGCATAAACGGACATCGGCTTTTCTGAGACTAGCCGAAACTGAAGGGTGAAAGAAGGGCATGGGATTTTCTTTCTCGTTCCCTCTCTCATTCTTTCTCTCCCTATTCTTTCTTTCTTCTTTTCTTTCTCTAACTCTCTCCCTCGCCCGTACTCTTTCACTGGTGCACTTGGATAGAAGCCAGCCGGCTATAGAAGGCAAAAGCTCGCCCTAACATCGATCGCCTCAGGCAAAGGGGGAAAATAGTGTTAGAAGGAAAGAGAAGTTAGGGACTCAGAGAAAGAGAAAAAGATCGATAAAAAAGGAGAGTGAGAGAAAGAAAAGTAGCCCCCTAGGACAATGGTCAAGGGAGCTTTTGCTCTGAAAACTCTTTCCTCTCTCAATCTAAAATTCTCTCTTCCCCTTCCCTTTTATGGATATAAGCTTTTCCCTAATGGCGATGCCTGACCTGTCAGATGAGAGAGCACTAAGAATGTAGAGAGTCCGAGAAAATTAATGAGGATCAGCTTTAGAAGAGTTGACAGCCCTGTTGTGGCAATAAAATGCGAATGTTTGGGGTTTTTATTTTTCCTATTTTCTCCCCGAAAAAGTGAAATATTCATGAATGTGTGATCAGCGCGCAAGATGTTCGGAGAATAAAAAATTCACCACGGATCTGGGAATTTCTTAGACTTGAAACATACGAATCTGAGATTATCTGAATTTACATCAACTTAAGAGCTTTAAAGAGAGAATAGTGCATACTTTAAGTTAAGTGGCATTTTTGCTTGGATAATTTTAAGATAAATTATAATTTACTGGACTCCCTCCTGAACAACAGCAACATCGACAACAGAACAATCGGCAGCAGAGAAAGTGGCAAAGTTGCGGTTGACGACGATTTTTCTCCTATGATTTTTGAAAATTTATATTTAAGTAAACTTTTAAGTAAAAAGTCTTTGAGAAAATCTATTACCTGAGGTAGTACGGCTGATGATGATGACATTCATACGATTGATATTTAGGAGGCCCAATTTTAGAGCCTGAAAACAATTTTCATTAAATAAGGGAGTTGATCTTCATCGAAATGCTGCCGAAACTTATTACAATAATCAGTTATATTCATATCACAACCTAAATAAAGCTGGTCTTCGTGAAAAAAATCAACGAGTTTCAAGAATTTAGATAATTTAGGATATAAGCGGATGTCCATAAATAAAAGTATAATTGTCTATCTAAAGTCGGCTGGCATATATTTGACATTCATCTGGATAGGTGACACTCGCTCACATTCTGTCCACTTCATGAGATGAGCAGTTCATTATCTTTTCCTCTCCGAAAAATTCCAGACTATTTCTTCTTTTCTCTTTCTCTGTTCTTTCTTATTTCTAGGACTATTTCCATTTTTCCACTTTTTCCCTCTCAATATCCCATACTCTCTAGCTTATCCGTTCTCGCGGCATGTCTCTTTGTTTGGAGATGGCATCTAATTTCGAACGAGAGGCAAGTGGTCATCTCATTTTGCCATACATGATTAAATATATCCGGATCAATGCAAAACTGGAATTTCCGAAACCGATTGGGATATAAAAATTGCAAGTTCATAAGAAAAATATGAGGTAGAAAACAATTAGAAAATCAGTAACTTACAGTCACTTATTAAATAAAAATCCAGAGAACCGTCTGCAATATAAAGTATTGCCCATATATTCCCGGATTAAGCCCCAAATATGGCCCAATCTTGCATCACTTGACCTGAGCCGATTACGTAAAGACGGAAATGGAGAAGCAAGATAATGAGATGAAATTGGTGAACAAACAGAAAAGGCGGTGCTCATTAAAGTTATACCATCTGGTTTTGGACGTCTATGTTTCAGCATGAACGAGAGATTTCGGGGTAACTAAATTTGAGAAAGGCAATCACCCTTTTCCTTAGATGGGTGAAATGAGGGAGTGAACCATGGTAACATCTTGAAGAGAATAGGTAATACAAATGGGAGGAATATAGGAAATCCTCTAGTCTTAATCCTGAAACAAAAGAAATGAACATATATGGAATTTTCTCTTATCTGTATAGAAAAGTGGAAATATTTCTATGTAAAAATAAGATTTTACATGTAGAACGTTTATATTCATTTTGTAGAATTTTTCCTGTAGAACATTTTAAAGAAAATACAAGTTTACAAGAAATTCAATTAAAACATATATATAATAATAAAGTTAGCTGTTACCCGTCCCATCATCAGACAGAAATCGACTCTGCTAGATATGAGCGGTTTCCCTCCAGAAATGGCTAGAGGATAAACTGCCTTGAAAGAAAAGGAAAAGCACACGGGCCTATTATGTCTATGCTCATGTCACAGGACATTATGAGTGGAAAAACTGGGAATGAGGTAAAATGCGCGTTTTTCGAACCTAAAGTTCATAATATTGTTTTGAGAATTTTTGAAAGCGAAGGTATTTTAGGGAAAAGATGACCTTCACGGAAAATCCGATGAGCACGAATAAACTTTATGAAAAACAACGATCACTTATCTAAAAATCGAAAGAAAGGTAGGCTAACACAAACCTGGCCGCTCATACGGAGAATTGCATCATCGCATTCAGCTCCTAGAGCCAGTCGAAAAGAACACATTAATCTTTCATCAAACAGACAGGAAAATGCTGAAAAAATTGGCAAGCCGTGCAGTGGCCGAATTAGTGCAAATCGACGGAATTAGTGACCAGGAAAAATCTAGCAAATTTTTATTTATCCTTTAAAAATCATGAAGTCTCAGAGATAGTATTTGTCATTTTCACTTTCTTAGTAACGATTCAATATTTTTCGTGAATGACGATAGATCTCCCCAATTGGTGCCTCCTGCTTTTCCATTCTTCTGAAAAGCGCGAAAATTTTTCAGAATTAAAAAATTCGAACCTTCAAACTTTCCCTTCTCTGTTCGATAACCCTGCTTTGTCTTCGACTTGATGGTCTTTCATGGATCTAAAATATCTCATCTATAAAAATGAACATTCCCTCTAGAAAACTATTATTTTCCAAGACAATATACCTTCTCGTGAGCCTCTTCTTTATGGTTGTGAGTAGAATGATTTGAAACATGGCTGCCTCTTCTGGAATGTCTTTCTTCCACTACTCTGAAAAATTATGGATTATACAAATTAAAACAAAAGTATTGCAAATGATAAGATGAACAGTATATTCGCATAATTTTAGCTATCAAGCGTTTTTTTTTCTATGCCCTGAAATTTTATAATTAAACTTCTTTTAAATTTACCTCTCCTCCTTCTCCTCTTCCTCTTCTGAAGCTTCAGACCCCGATCCGAAATGCTCCGAGTGTTCCGACTCATGTTCCGATCCTCTAGAACTCGGTCGACCTAGGAAAAAGCTGATCTTTGCGATTGTTTTTAAAGAAAATCCCACTATTTTCCTTGCTCTCCCGCTTACTCATCCTCGATTCAGGCCTTTCGTCGTCTTTATTCTCTTCGTCAGACGGTAAATTCTCCTCTTTATTCTCAGAATTCCGTCGACTGTGCGGTTTGGGTTCGGGACTGAAATATTCAAAATTTAAAGATTCTAAAAATCAAAAGGTAAAAATTTCGATACATTTTAAAAATTATATTTTATCCTAGGTCTTCTTCAGTGTAAAACTCATACCTATGATGGCTATCTCTAGATCTCGGTTTTACTGGCGAATGATGAGCGGATCTTGGCGTTATTGAATGCGTCCTATAATAAAATACATCTTAGAAGATATAAAATATAAGGAATAGAATTTTAATTCTTCATTAAACGTTCATGAATACCTGGTTGGCGACGGTGTGTGTTTTCTTTCCTTTGCCTTCTCTTTTCCCGTCATCTTCTCGGATGCACCGACGATTGCGCCACTAACTGCGCCCACAGCTCCTGCCGCCACTGCGGAGGGAATTTTAGCGGCTTTTTCCGCAGCTGACTTGGTGGATTTTTTAACTGAAATATGAATCTTATTAAAGTACATTTTTTCCCGATAAAAGAGTTGTTGTTTTTTGTTTTTTTTTTTTGAAAATTGAAATTTTTAGGTCATATTTTTCAATTTTTGACATTTTCTAAACTGACCCTTTTTAACCTTCTTCTTCACCACTTCGTTTCCATCATGTGCAGCATTGTTCGCCGTCTCTCTCAGTTTCTTGCCAGTATGTTTCACTTTTTTGACCGTATCACTGACTACAGTATCGGATGGGGTGGATTTTTCGAGCTAAAAATATTTTTTTAAAAATAACTTTATGTTAATTTTACCCTCGGACTAGTCGAGTGAGCCCGTTTTTTCGGCACTTTCTTCTTCTTTTTAGGCCTTGGCTGTGTACTTTGCGTAGTTCTTACTGTGTCTGGTCTAAAATTTCAATTTAAAAAGTCAATAAAATAAAAAATTTAAAAAACCATTCACCTTTCATCTGTCGATTTCTTTTCCCGTTTCTTTCTCGACGGGCTTCGGGGTTTTCTTGCGATCGGGCTACTACCGTATTTTAATGGGGAGAAATGACCAGATGAGGCCACATAATCCTAAAAGTTAGGGATATATGAAATCTCCTTATATCCAGAAAAAAGATATGCGAAATCCCACCTTTCCATCTTCCAAATCCTTGATCGCTTTGACTTGTTTGCCCGCTGTCGTGAATATTCTCTTGGCTCCATGCGACAGATCGATTTTTTCACTAATCGTGTTCAATAGAACGTCGAAGTCATGCATTCTACTCGTTATGACGACCTGAAGATTTCATATATCAAAATCTTATATCTCACTTTAAAATCCCTACCTTTATTCCTTTATGATATGGGTCGCCGTTTTTAAAGACGTTGATCTTCTTTGCACTTATTTGTCCATGATATTCATCTCTGAAATAAAAATATTTCTTTTTAAACTCTGAGTAAATTAGGTAATGATTAATTAGCATATGAATTTTACCTGGGTGGTTTCCGACTTCTGGATCTCGATTCGTGTGAAGAGTGGGTGGATGGCATAGTTGTTTAAATTCGATGAAAGTCAGCTTTTTCTCAGGCAAATCTGGTAAATAGACTTGAAACTTCAATGAAGATCAGCCTTTTCGTCAAATTTTCTAGCGAAATTAACTTTTCTAGCGAATATCTAGCGTCTCAGATATTGAATTTTGGAGAAAGTGCTCTTTCTCGAACAAATTTTAGGACGATGCACTTAGAAAGGAATATTTGTTGCGTGGTTACAAGTGCACAACATTGTGGATCCTCGAAAATTCGGGATTTCCAGTCCAAAATGGTTGGAGGTTTCTAGGAAACGTGCTTAAGACAAAAAAGTCAACACGCGAAAATCGATACTTCTTTTTATTGTTTGTATATTCTTTAGAAGAAATATGAAATATTTTAGCTGGAAACCTCGTGACATGTAATTTTTCCTGACTGCAAGTACTATGATACCAAAATTGAAAAAGGGGAAATTTAAAAAAAAAAAAATAATAGAAGTTGAAACATTTGGTAGCAAAGTATCTATTTTTGATCAAATTTTACCCAACGTCACAAATTTTAGAGAAAACTTATAATCATGCCACGAGCCTTCCAATTTCCTAATAAAACATAGAAATAACTTTCAGATATGAAATTTTAAACCCAAAAAAGACTTTAAAATATTCGAATAAATAAAAATAAAAAAATAAAAAGAATTATTTCTTCTCCTTGTCCGAGTCGGATTTCGAATGGTCTGACTTGTGCGAATGGCTAGAATGTGATCTGGAGGAATGTCTAAATTTGTAAATTTAAAAATCAATAATTAAAGATCACTAAAAAATTAAATTTAAATTGAAACTATGTGTAAGAATCTTTCTTTTAAAAAGAAATTACTTACTTCGATGAATGATGACTTTTATCCGAGTGATCGGAGTGGGATTTCTCAGATCCCCTAGAATCCGACCTATGAGAGGATCTCGATCCGGAATGGTCTGAATGTCTGGAAGCTGGAGAATGTCTAGAGCTTCCGGAATGATCGTGGTCACTATGGTGGGAGTGGCTTCTTGATGAAGATCCACCTAAAATGATATTTTCTAGAGCAATGAAGATCAGCCTTTAATTTCGTGTGTTCTTTGACTTTATTTGCGAATTTGAATTTATTCCTAACTTTTTTTCAATAAAATTTGTCTATGATTTTAAAAAGTTAATCTTGATTTTTTATTAGACTTTAGTTTTGTTTCTTTTTAGTTTTTCGACTTTGAGTTTTTGTTCCAGAATGTTTTTAGAATATTAAACTTAAACTTCAATACTTTTATGATCGGAATGATGCGAAGATCTTCTGGAAGAATGTTTTGAAGAACGTTTTGAAGAATGTTTCGAAGAGTGCTTAGAGCTATGTTTGGAATGTTCCGACGACTTTTCAGAACCAGAATGTCCGGATTTTCGGGAAGACGCAGGACTGTCCTTTCTTGCTTCATCCCCACTAGATGAAGGAGTTCTATCGTTCGGAGTATGCTTTCCGGGTGAGGATCTAGAAAATTCTAGAATTATCAACAAAGACTAGTAAGTATTAGGAGTTCAACAAATTTTTAAGCAAAATCTTATAAGTCCCAGAAATAAAAACAGTATGCTATAGAAGGAGAAAAAAAGCATTCCGCGACCCACTCACCTATCGCTCTTCTTGCTGGATCTTCTGGAATGCTTCGAGCTGTGGTCTGACTCTGACAATTTCCGCGACCCCTTTCTCACCGGTGGTGCTTTCTGGACTTGGGATAGTCTCTGAAAAAAAATCAATTTTCTCTCGAATTTTTCTCCAACTAACCTTTTCCGCAACTGGTTTTGGCTGTGGCGGAGCTTTTTTGGGGACTGGGGCTTTTGCTGGTGCTGGTTTAGGTTGATTTGTGGCAGGCACAGGCTTGGGTTTGGCTGGTTTTGCTAGATTATTGACACTTCAGGTATTCTTTTAGTTCAGACATATATGCAATATACCTGCAACTGGCTTTTTGGCGATAGGTTTATTTCCAGGAGAGGCATCTCGAGCGGCAATTTTCTTCTTTGCCCCAGGAGGGTGGCCTCCGTTTTGGTGCGGTATGAAGATGTCGACGTTTTTCTTTTGTATCGAAGGGGCGGCCGCCTTGGGTTTGGGGGCCTAAAATTTCTCTGGTCTAAATTTTGAACCTAAATTTGAAAGTCAAACTCTGTTCGCTTACCGGTTTATTACTGATTGATCGTTTAGGTAAAGCGGGTTTTCTAGCCACTTCAGATTTCTTAGGCTTAGGCTCTAAGCTTCGAGACATCCTAAATTTTTAAGTTATTGGCTCTTTTTAGATTTTGAAAACCTTTGCTTAGGAAGCACGGGTGGGAGTCCATTGTCGTGGACGGTTTTATCTGAAATTGGAATGTTTGTTATTTTCTAACTATTTCATGCTAGTTTTACTTGAAGGTTTCCAGGCTCTTCGCGTAGAGTCTCCATAAGTCATCGGCGTGAAAGTGTTACTCGATGCTATGTAAATCTAAAATTGTCAATTTGAAGTATTAGATTGCTATTTTATGGCATGACTTTTTACTATGATAGAAAATAGTACATAAACTCCCCTCAATTGAATTAGTCATAAAGAAATTGTAACTAAGTTTATGACATAATAAAAGCTCCAGGTTAAATTAATTTTCTTCGATTCATTTTACATGAATAGACTTGGTGGGAAAAAGCATTGACATATAATGAGTTTATTTTGATTGAATTTTGTTCATTCACCTTTCCATCTTGCAAATCAGCGAAAGTTTTGATTTGCTTCCCATTTGCCGAATATAACTTCTTCGCTCCATAAGGCAAATCGATTCTATCGGTGATTACGGCTAAAAGCCGATCCATGTCGGGGATGTGACGGGGATTTACTACTAGCTGAAAAAAAATTTAATTTTGAAAAAATTTTAAAAATCAAATGAGTAAAGTTGGCATAAAAAATAATGAAGATTAGCTTTATATCCAACAAATATAAATTTCAGATCAAATAGCATAAATTTGTATCATCAAGTCGAATTAGAATTAAATTAATAACAATTTATAGATTATTTTAAGATATTATAAGATAGACTTAAACTAAAACCTTCAGTCCACCATAATGAATATCTCCATTTCTGTAAATGGTAATCTTCTTGACCGATTGATTAGAACCGGAAAGAGACGACACTCCAGATGATGACAGATCGTCGTAGTGCTTCTTTTTCGAAGCTAGAGGCATGAGGTTTATCACTGAATTAGCCTTATCAGTTAAAATAGAATGATATATTATCAATAGACTAGATAGTAAACAATAAACTTGCACTATTTTAAGTTTATATAGCGGAGTATATATGGCCTACTATTACTTAGGTAACGCGTTAAAACATTTGTCTTGAGAGAAGGAAATGAGAAACTCGAAAAAACATGATTTGTGATGTGAAATCTATAAAAGAACGAAAAAACTTGAAATTTTGAAGCACTTTTTCATGAAAGATCATGATTATCGAATATTTTTAGGATAACTTAAAAATCTATCTAAAAAATAATATGATACTACTACCGCGCTTCAAAGTTTCGTCAATATTACTTAATTTTATTATTGGGGATCATAACATAAGCTAAAACTGAAAATTGTAGCTTGAAGTACGGATGTCTGATATATAGGAATATAACCGAACGTTAAATTCGCCCGCAGCTATAAAGGTGCTCTATATATGTTCGCATATAAAGGCATTCTATGACTCTATGCCTTCTTCCTTTTTCAATTCTCCTCCTAAAATTGACACACACCGCACCTCAGACAAGTGTTGCTTATATCCATGGTAACCCTCAATCAAAATGGGATTTCTTAAATCTCTCAAAGTTACGCTATCTCTCATTACCTTTACTTTAACAATACAAGCGATATTTGCGGCTAATCAGCCCGTTTCAGAACAAACATGTTCAGATTTAGTGAGAAAACTTGAAATAAAGTGCTTAAATAAAAAATTCAAATATTTCACACAAAATATGCTTTATTATCTATGTATAATATGAAAGATTTTAAATTCGAGTAAATAAAATGCAAATATATAACTCTAAAAATAGTACGAATTTATAAATTATACAAAAATGGAAAATCTAGCGGATTTACCACAATTTTCCCAACTCTCGAGACATTTATTTTCTTCTTTTCATTTTCTTTAAGTTTGACGTATCGGCTCTATTGTTGCTTGAAAAGAGGCTTAATCCCCCTTTATACTCAGTTTTCAGATATCCATATGAAATAGAGGAATTGTATCTGAGGCCTGAAAAATACACGATAAAATATAAAATAATATATTGATTAATAACTGCTAAAGTAATTTAAACTTAATAATCCTAGATTAATGTTAATTGATTAAAATAATACTATTGAGAAATAATCATTTAAAAAATATAATAAGTTTATCGATTAACTGATAAAAACTATGAATCATAGTCTTTAAATATGATGCCTGAGTCTAAAGGAATTTCGGGCCAATATATTTGTCAACAAAGATCAACGCTATTTTTCCTGAGTTCGAAGAAAAAATTGCGAAAACTCGGCAAAACGCTAGGGTTTGTATGCTTAACGCCTTACACTTGGACTATTTGAATTTTTATTTTAAATCATTTTTTTATACCAAAACTCCTATAGTCATTCAAAAATTATTTATAAGCTTCATTTCATGTTTAGCTTGTTGTACAAACCTTTATGTAATTTCTGTACACAATCTATATCATTTGACATGTCCTAGACAAAGAAATAAAGTAAACTAATAAAGCCATGCTGATGAAATGATTACAATTCTTACATTTCCATTCAAAGCCTTTAAATGACCCTCTGTCCAAAATTGCTCTTATCAGAATCCTCATCAAATATCAGCTGGCGAATCCGGACTTTTATATTCCAGACGGTTTAGAGTCCTATGCTTAAGCGTAGGGTTAGATTTCGTACTAGAACTGTACAGAAGCTCGGTCTATTTAATGATGCTCTTATCATTATTTGCAGTAGTTGAAATGTCCATTTGAAACCGAATTGCTACTGATAAACTTTGAGTCTCAAGGGGCATTTTAGTTTTATTACTTATTAGCCAGAAACTACGACATAGCTTTATAGGAAGTCTCTGAGAAAAGTACTTATCTTTGGGAAATTATGCCTACTTTTGTAAAATATTTGTTTTCTTGAAAAGTGCTCATTTTCTTTAAAAAACGGTATTCATTTTTCAGGGTAGTAAAATGTACCAGTTTCTGGTAGCTCTATCTTTAATATCTTCCGTACTTGCCGCACCGGCGGCAGATCTCGTCAATAACCTACCCGGTCTGACCTTCAACCCTAACTTCAAGCACTATTCCGGCTATGTCCAAGCTGCATCAACAAGATATTTCCACTATTGGTACAAAATTGCCACTTTTTATCAAAAGTTCCAAAATGGCACTATTTTAGGTTTACCGAATCCATGAGAAATCCTGGTACCGACCCATTGGTACTTTGGTTGAATGGTAACGTTGTACCAAAAATGATAACATTTTGGCAGTTTAGGGGGCCCTGGCTGCTCTTCACTAGGAGGTTTAATAGAGGAATTGGGTCCGTTCCACGTTTCTAACAACGGAAATTCGGTGTATCTGAATCAGTGGGCCTGGAATACGGTAACTAAGTAGTCCTCAAATGATGACGTCGTCGTCTGATTACAGTACGCCAACGTGATTTTCTTGGAATCTCCAGCAGGCGTCGGATTTAGTTATTCTTCAGATGGAAATGTGACGGTTAACGACGATGATGTAGCAAACCAGAACCACAACGCTTTAGTAGGGGATATTTTATTGTTAAAAATGAGAGATATTGGACTAAAAATCCAAATTTAGCTAGATTGGTACAACAAATTCCCCGAATACAAGGGCCGAGACTTTTATATCACCGGTAAATAAAAGATCTAAAATTCAATTTAATCCGAGTTTTAGGAGAGTCCTATGGTGGAATCTACCTTCCGACTTTGGGAGTCCTCCTGTCTAAGGACAAGACAAACTTCCCGAACTTCAAGGTTTAAATTTAGCTTCAATCTTTCAAACAAACTTCAATAAACTTCTAGTTTAATTTTAAAAACTTCAAATTGAATTTAAAAAGAAATTTTAAAACCTTTCAGTCTAACTTCAGGGTGTTGCGGTTGGAAACGGAATAATTTCTTTCCCATGGAATGATAACACCATGATTCCTCTGTTCTATTATCACGGCTTGGTCAGAGACGAATTATATCAGAATGTCAAGAAGACGTGCTGTAATGGAAATATCGAAACTTGTGATATCGACAACGTTTATGACAACACTCCGGGTTGCAAAACCATTATCAATAGGGTAAAATAATTTGCATAAATCTTAGGGTTACAGTAAGGATTCGATTAATTCACCAAATTTTTTGATTTGAATAAATATAGATTTTAATCTTGTTATTTAGGCCTTCAGTGCGGCAGACGACTTAGATCCATACAATCTCTACGATTTCTGTTATTTGGTAGAAAAGAACCTCCGCATTTTTTTCTAAATTGAAAATATTTTAGTCCCCGAACGGTCCCGGCATGAATAAGAAGCAATTCATCAAGAGGATGATCCGAACTAAAGTCAACAAGCGTGTGGAGTGGGCTCCGAAAATGCGAGTCAAAAGAGCTGTCACGAACAACGATGCTGACAATACCACTGTAAGGATTTCATATATCCCTTTTAAATCCCAAAGATTTTTTTTGTCTATCTTAGCTCCCCCTTTGCGCTCAAGAAGATAACACTTACAACTATCTGAATCGCGATGACGTCAGAAAAGCACTCCATATTCCCACATCTCTTCCACGATGGACTGATTGCAGGTAATTAAGCGGCTAATTAGCCTAACTTCATTTAATTGGGGCAATTATCTTCAGCAACTCAGTCGGCAATCATTATCATACGATCTACGATAATATGACGCAACAGGTTAATACGATTTTGGCGGCGGGAATAAGGGTAATTAATAAATAAATTTGAAAAAAATAAAGGATTAATTTTCAGATGCTATTCTACAATGGGTTTGTGCAACTTTTAAATTCTAGAAATTTTCACAAAATAAATGATTTTAGAGATGTCGACACGGTCTGCAACCACGTGATGAACATGAAATTCCTGTCCGACCTCAATTTGAGCATCCTTGTAAGTCGAATTTCCCAACTAGCTCGACATATTTACCCAATTCAATTATTACTTAATTACCTTAATTAAGGGAACGGAGAAGGTGAATCAGCTGTGGCATTATCAGGGCGAATTGAAAGACGTTAACGTTGCTGGAACTCATATGTCTTATAAAGGAGGTGGGCATATTGAAAAATAAAAGTAATAACAAGAATTTAGGACTCGACTTCCTAACTGTGCGCGGCAGTGGTCATTTTGTTCCGGAAGGTAGGTTAAAATTTTTATTTTCTAATAACTTAAAAATTTAGACCGACCTCGCGAAGCCCTACAAATGATCTACAATTTCATTAATAACAAAGACTATTCGACGGCCGTTCCCGGATAAAAATGAGACTATTCGAATTTTAGTTGAAATGTTGTATATACGAATAAAATATTCCCTTTTTATGGATTTATGGATTTTCGCTATCTTTAGACTCAGATATTGCTAATTCGTATTGATGATTTAGTATTTGTCCTTTCACGCCTTCAAAACAATTATATAAAAGCTGATCTTCATCGCGATATTGATCATACTTTTCGAAACTTTTATAGACTTCCAAATATTTGCATAGTCTTTTTTGCGTCACTCAATAGGAATGATAGAGACGTAGGGGAAAGGGGAAAATTGGGTTAACAGCACATTATTTGATCCAAGACGGGAAGAATTTAGCGTTCATTGAATCGGAAGAGATTTCGCCTTCTCTTCATGGATTCCAGAAATCCAACCCAATCTGATCTTTAGCATCAATCTGCTTGCATCAGCTTTCTAATCAATCCATATCTTTTCACTTTATCACTTTCATCGCATACTTTGTATCATCAACAAGGCCTGGCATTAGGTCATAGCCATATTTGACAATCTTGCATCGATTTACTGGCTAAAATCTTACTATTCCCTTGTTTTGACAATAGGCTTCACCAAGATTCAAAGTTTCTAGCTTTCATTCCAAAATTAACATACATTTGTGAAAAATCATCGTTTTTATGCTAAATTTGCACACATCACTACTCTCATATTCCAATACTTTGTGAAACATTGGCATACATTATTTGTTAATCCCTTCGTTTCGGACCAAGTTAGCCTGCATCATCGAAAATTCATTAATTTCAGACGAAATTAACTTGCATCCATCTTTAATCAATTTATTGAACTAGCTGATCTTCATTATTTCATTAACCTCTTTTTTCTCCCCACGACTTGCGGATTTTGAACCTGGTGACAGCAAGTACCCAAGCAGAACAACGAGAGGCTTTTGTCGAACGAGAATCCGAAAATGTCGTCGACCACATCGAAGGCCGACGTGATGACCGATGCGACGCAGCAGCGCACAGTCAAGCCCCTTCTGATGGACAGGGATAGGGACTCAAAGGAACCGTCCACACCATCTTGGCGAACAAACTCACCCAGTGCGGCTAGGTAGGGAAAAAAGTTGATTTCATAAAAACTGAATGGAGTTATAAATTAAATTAATAGAGCTTCACGAAAATTCTTGAAAGTACTTCGAAAGAAACTCGTTTTTACCAAAATTGTAAGAAGATGCCAGATTGAAACTTCAATTACATTCTAGTCCATTTCAGTTTGAAGTTGTACTTTATGAAATTAATGCTGAATTTGGTATAAGATTAAAAAAACGTAAAAGGCGCCATAAATTTCTGATGAGGTCATTTTTCTTCCAGCGACATCTCCTCGATGACCACTTCGACGACGGGCTACTCGTCTAGTTCTGATGATGATGCCTCGCGACGCCATCGATATCGATCCAAATTCCAGCCCGACGTCGTCAAGACGCTCCACTCACTCATTGTCACCTACGTCTGTCTGCCCTTCATTGATTCGTAAGTGACCTCATTTATTCAAATAATGCCAGGGCGTTATGGCGTCGTGAAGATTAGCTTAATTAAAATGAATCATCATTTTTTATAAGGCCATTTCCATGAAGTTCAGCTTTATTTGATCAAATCATGATTAAAAGATGTCATATTTAACGCCGTGACGTCGCAAGTTTATTGATTTTTCAAGATGACGCTCTTTTCCAGCTTCTTCAAATCAGTATTCCGCAATGCATCCGAGTCGTTACGCCTAGTACTCTCAAATGACGTCACGCGAGATTACGGTAACTCGAAACAAGGCACAGATGCAGATGGCAATAATAAGTATGAGAAAAATCGCTGCAAGAAGTTAGAATATCAATTTTATTTTCCAGTCCCGGCTCGATAGTCACGCTGGACATCGTCGCGCCCGTCCACTTCTGCTGGAAAATGCTGCTGGACCCAAAGTTGGGCTTGGGTAGGATAAAATTCATGTTTACTTAACTTATCTAAAACTTAAAAGTGTAGTTAAAATCTAAAGGAAAATAAAAAATTTGAAGATCAACTTATATTTTAGGATATCTTAGATTTTTCCCCGATTTTTTCATCTCCAAAAACCTTTAGGTGAATCCTACATGGATGGTGATTGGAGGGCCAAGCCAAACCCCGCCGAGTTTCTCATGCTGCTTATGAGAGCTAAAAGTAGGACAAAACTACAGTAGTCCTCAAAAATCTATTGATTTTTCCGTTTCAGAAGAGTCCCGGGAAAAATCTTCAATGTCTTCGATTAGAAGTACAAATTTGAGAAAGACGCTCACCAAGTACGGACTGAATCTGATAAGGAAAATGGCCGCGTTCATCAATTTCGTCCAACATTGGCTCAAGGAGAACACTATCGGGCAGGCCGCCAAGAATATCAGTGGTATATCTTTTTTTCTTCAATTAGATAGAAAGCTTGCAAAGGCGCATGAAAAAATGGGCGTGATTTAAAGTCGGAAGTTGCAATTCCAGAGCACTATGACCTCGGCAACGATCTGTTCAAGCTGTTCCTCGACTACTCGATGTTCTATTCGTGCGGCGTCTTCACGGACACCAACAAAAAAGTCGATGCGGTAGATTTCAAGGTTAGGAGCGAGTGCTAAATTCTAACAATAGCGTTAATTTCAAGAAACACGCTCATTTCTAATAATTAACGCTTTTATAGGAACTCTACGAAGCGCAGATCCGCAAAGTCGACTTGCTGCTTGAGCAGTTGGAGCTGAACAAGGACGACCACCTGCTGGAGATCGGTTGTGGGTGGGGCACCGCTGCGATCAGGGGCGTTAAGGTAAAAATGCTTCGTCTTTCAGAAACAACGTCACCTTAAAAATAACGCCCTTAATTTCAGAACACTGGCTGTAAGTGGACGGGCATCACCATTTCCAGAGAGCAGCTGGACTATGCTCGAGAAAAAGTCGCCGAGTCGAATCTGCAGGGCTTAATCGACTTGCAATATGAGGACTATAGGTATTGTAGAAGACGTCACGACGCCATTACGTTGTCGGAGTTTTAACGTCAAAAGACGCCGTCTTATTTTTGACGTCAAATTTAACAACCTCTCCAGAACACATGACGTCCTTTCCTAACTATTACATCACGAATCGTCTTCGTTTTCAGACAGACGTCAGGTACGTTCTCTAAAGTGCTATCCATCGAGATGATCGAGGCGGTTGGTCACAAGTACGTGCCTACGTATTTTCGAGCCATCAATGAGAGATTGACGCCCGGAGGCAAGGCTGCAATTCAGGTGGGAGAGTTTAGGGTCTGCTCCTAAAATGACAAATTCAGTGCTCTAAAAGATATACAAATATAGAGAGAAACGATTTTTAATATTTAAAGATTATTAATCTTCTCATTAAAGCTGATATTCGTGTAAAATCTACTTGAATGTTAAATTTTTAGAAGAGCTTAATAATTTTAGCAATAGAGCAGATTTTACATAGTCTATATTTATTTTAATTTCAGGCTATCCTCTGCCCGGATGCAGTGTATGAGAAGTACGTCAACAGCAACGACTTCATTCGAAAGCACATCTTTCCTGGAGGACACTTGCCTTCGCTTCGTAAGTGAAGGATTTCACACATTCCTGAATTCTTATTTCATGTTCTTGAAGAAGCTAAATCAAAATTTTATGTTTTGATAACAATATAAAGCTGATCTTCATGTTGAATTTCTTATTTTTCCATTTAGAGTACATCAAGGAATGCCTCCCAAAGGAGCTGTCGATCGCCAAAGTCGAATACCTGCAGCCGCACTACGCCATGACGCTCACGCACTGGAATCAGTGAATTTTTAATTCATTTAGTCTAAATTTGAAATTTAGCCTTTGTTGAAGTAGTACATTTTCATTTTATACCATCATTTCGTGAAGGTCGCATTTCTTTTATTCAAATACCATAATTGGAAGATATAAAGAAACTGGTCTTCACTCAAAATATTATAATTCCACCATTTTTCTAAAACAAAAATCAAAACTACTATAATTTCAAATCATATCGCAATCTTAAAAATATCTTGATCCAATAACTACCATAATCCTATTTAGTGCCTGGATGCGTCACCGTGACGACATACTGGACATGGGTTATTCTCCCGCGTTCCACCGTAAGTGGGAATTCTACTTCTCGCTGTGCCGCGCAGTGTTCGCCTACGACCATATCCACGTCGCGCAGATCCTCATTCAGAAGGAGTAAAACGTGAGCGTGCTTTGGAATAATCGCGTTGAATAAGATGTTTTTTTTTGCAATACAGTTTACTTGTAATTTTTTCTATGAAAAGGAACATATTTTAGTGTTTTTTTTCTGGTAAATATAGACATTTTCAAGATTTGCTCGCATAAATAAAGTAAATTTCCAGGCCTAGACAGTGCATATATAGTAGCAGTTCCTTTTTCCGCTAAACTTGTGCGGGGCTATGATACCTGTAATCACCTGCTACCAAGGCACGCTATTCACATTCAATAGTTCTATCCGTTTTCATAAATCCAATCTCAACGACTCTGTAAATGGTCATGAATTAAGAGAATTATTACCGTAACTTCTTTCCTAATGTCAACTTTTAGCTCCTTAATGTCGAAAATTGTTACTTCACTAATTTCTATTATTTCTTTTTCTTGAATTTTTATTCTTAAAGTAAGATATGATAGAAAGATTACTGTAATTTTTGCAAATTGATCCTTTCCGACTCTTCTGATACGATTTATTTTAATTCATATAAAACAACAACAAATTTTATATATAGAACGAAAAGGCGGATGATTTGGATAAAAATTTTCCGGAAATCAAATTTGAAGGCAAGAATCTGAAAATTTTGTAAGGCACTTGGAGATAAAATTATGGCAAGAAAAATTTAGAAAGAAAGATTTGATAAAATAGATAAGATCACTTGGGATAATGACTAAGTGGAAAGAATTTTGTCTGAATCTTCAATTTACAGTTTTACAGATCAAACGTTCAAAGATTAAAGCCTTAAGGAAAAAATCAAAAATTTAAAGCAAAGAGGACCCTCTATATTCTGAGACGAGTAACTTTAGGACTTAGAAAAAAATGTGGATAAATAAAATCTACGAAAAGAATCGTTGATATATACACATTTTGATATTGGAATTTTTGAATTTGAAGGTTTTTGAAGAGTTCAAATAAAACATGGATTAAAATTTACAGAACCTCGAATTTTTTCTTAAATTTCAAGTGGCTGGCGTTCTTTGACGCTGTTGACGGGTCAAAGTGCCATTTGCGGTAGCTTGCTGAAAAAAATAAAGTCAACTAAAAGGCGTAAGGGCGTTGTTAAAAAAAGTGATTTTAAAGAATAACGCTCCTTATTTACCTGCAACGCCCTGGTCTTCGCCATATCGATGTTGGTGTAGTTGAAGATGCTATCAGTGTTCGAGCATCTAAAATTCAAAATAACGCCTCTAAAATAGCGTCTTTAAAAAAAAAATTCTCACCTGCTGGATGGTCTGTCGCCTGGCGTCATTGGCGATACGTCGGCATAGTTCAATTGAGGAGATACAGGAGATACGGTAGCCTCTCGCTCAGAAATGGATCTGGCGCCGAGCTGAATATAGAACAAAATCAGACTTTCAACAACTTTTTCAAAACTAAAAAAACCGCTCTTCAAAAGTGAATTCTTTTAGACATCTTTTCAACACAGTGGATATATTTAAAAATTATGTTAAACAAAAAAAAATCACACACCGCAACAACTTCCATCCTCTGTCCCCCGCTTCCATTTGACGAGAAGGAAGAGTCGAGTCCGCAAAGTGAACGAGGCGAATTGTTGCTCGACGTGTACGAAATCGAGGACCAACGATTCGAGGAGGCCAACTTAAACATTCGGTTAATTAGGTTAGATAATTAAATTAGCTAACTAGGGTAATTAACTAATACTAATTGAATTGTAATTAATTATTAGTTAAGATTTAACTTAGAAAATTCACATGAAGATAAGGAAAACCACGTCAATAATAAAACTCAATATAAAGGATAATTAAACTAATAAATCGCACTCATTAAGCGGAGCTAACTAAACCGATTAACTCATATATTAATTAGCATAATTGGGATTTAATTACCGGTGACGGTTGATTGGACCCATTTCCGGTGAATTGTGAGAAGCAGATGACGTTCGTCGATCCCGCCCCCGCATCCCATCTGATGGGGAACATGGTTCTGGTCGGGGTGGGAGGCTGACTGCCGTGGTGCGGGGAGGTCGAGTGGGGGGCGATGGACGTGGAGGAAGGCGCGCGGCCGCAGTCGGCTTAAAATGTCAAATTTAGAATGCATTAGACTTTCTTTTAAATTTAAATTTAGTTTCAACTTGAATAAATGATCTTGAGAATAATTTCTTTCTTTCGTTTTTTTTTTAAAGATTATTGCAGATTTTCAACTTAGAATAAATTGAAACCATGAAATTATCGAAGAAAAAATACCAAAGCTAACAGTAACTTCATATTTGAAATCATTTTGGAGAAGTAATCAAAATTGATTAAACAACAAAAAATCTCACGATAGACTTCCTGTGGGGAAATGTTAACGTATGGAGGGGCATGTCCTCCGGCCAATCCAAACTGAGAGCTGCCGTAGCCGGTTAGGTTCGATCTTCCGGAGATTTGGCTGGAAGTAGAACAGGAACGGGAGAGATTGTTCCCGTGCTCGTCCACCATTTGGGGGTTGATGCCTTCGGAGCTGAATTTTTCAAAATTATCTCTTATTTTTTTAAATTGTTTAAAAACTCCCTAAATTTGTTCTTTCTTATTACTAGTGTTTGACGTAAAAATATCACTTTCCTAAGACATTGTTTAAATTTCTTATTTGAAAAAAAACTTACATAATATTCCCAACGATCCTCTGATCGACAAAAGTGTTGTGACGATGTGGATGGAAAGAGTCTGGCGGCAGGTGGTGAGAATCAGTTTCTCCAACAGATCTGAGATGGGTAAAATTTTAAAAATAAAAATAACCTTTTCAATACCTAGGTCTAACCAAGGGCACGAAAACGTCATGTCTGGGTCTGACGAGCATCCCTCTGTGATAGGTCTTGTAGCTATTCAGGTCCTGCATGTATTCAGAGCCTACTCCGGTTCCTTAAATTATTTTTCATTAAAAACCTGTTTTTTCGATAAAAATGTTCCACTCTTCCAAAAATCTATCTTTGATAGTAACTTTCATTGAGCTTCAAAATAGTCATTTTCTTCTATAGAAAAATAGTCTGTGATCACAGAAAAAGTGTTTTATTCTATAAAATCTTTTAGTCCAAAAAAATGTTAAAAATCACCTTCACTGCCGAATCTCTGTACAGGTTGTGGTTCATTTCTTCTCTCGACGATGTTCTTCATCGGTGCCACCACCGCAGTGCCGAACGTGGGTCCGCTGCTCCGCGCCCTCTCATTCCTCATATTTGCTGCACGAGAGGTGTTTGCATTGTCCTGGACGCGGGATTGGACGATCTGAAAAGTTATCTTTTATTTTTTTTATTTAAAAAATGTTTGAGAAGCTCGTATTTTTGGAATAAGGAATATTGATAAAGATGGGAAAAAATTAGATGAACTTTGATAATCAATTTTTTATCCCCGACCTGAAAAATAGCCTCGGCATCCTTGCTCTGGAAACAGTGCAGGCCTTCTCCAGTAGGCGCGCGGCGGCCACTTTCGAAGAAGAAAATTCCTGAAAATTCGGGATTTTTTTACTTTTTTAGAATTTCTCGGATTTCTCTAGAATTTTCAAAATTGTTTTTTTTCGAGATCTTTACCAGCAGAAGTGTATCCGTAGCGGCGCAGGTATTGCAGTGGCCACACGACGACGTCATTTTTGGATCTTTCCAAAATCACTTCTTCTGGGGTGATGCGAAGCCAGGCTAAAATCGGGACGGTTCATCGATTTCTCACAATTCACGATTTTTTAACTTAATTCATACCATGAATGAACTTGTTTCGTCTGTGAATGTAGACCCGGAAACTGTGACGCTCGGTGTCATTTTTGATGCTCCTGTAAAAATACAAATTTTTAAATTCAACTTTTAAAATTTTCTTAACCTGCAAAATTCTTTGTGTCCTTTCTGCGCTTCGTTGCTCACGCACTGCCCCATCACCAACGCATCGACTGAAAAAACGATATTTTCTCGTAAAAAATCAATAACTTCCGAAAAAATCGATTAAAAAAATTAAATTCAACGCGATCGGCGATAATTACGCGTAAAAACGCATGAAGTTTACGTGAAAATAACAAAAACAGCATAATTTATTGAAAACGTGACTAGAGAGATCAGAAAAATCAGGGTTTGGGAATGAATTTTTCGAGGAATTCGATGAAAATGGACTTGAAAGGGCTTAAAGATGGAACAAAATGACCCCCGTCGTGAATGATAATAACCGGATTTGGGAATTTCTCCGATAAGTTTTGACTCCTTTCAGGGTGTACGATATTGTCGTTCTTGCCGAAAATATGCATCGAGGGTAAGTCAATGAAATTTTCGACCAGAGTTTCGTGGACCGACGAAAGACTCAGGAACCCGGATGAGAAGATCGCGAATTTGACGTCGAGCTCGATTTTTCCGAACGCTTTCAAAGCGAGCAGAAGATGGACCATCGAGGCGCCTTGGCTGAAGCCGAACAACCCGTCAAAGGGACCGTTATTCTAAAAAGAGTTTTGGATTACTGTAGATTTTGGCCAGAGAATTCCTAAAATTCGAGAATTACTATAGATTTTTGGTTGAAATTATTTAAGAAAAATGTGACTACTGCATATAGAAAAAGGTTAAAATGGATTACTGTAATTTTTGGTGGGAGAAAATAAAATTTCAAAAATACCCTTATAAACTCGAGGACGGCCTGAACCGATTGTTCGAATCCATCAGCCAGCGTCGTGACGTCCCTCGACGAAAACTGAGCGTCCGGCTTGGAGAACCACCACGCGCACGGATCGCCCCTGGCGCCTTTATCTGAAAATGACACCTTTTCGAAAATATGACGTCCCTAAAAATTTAAATAACGCTATTTTAAAAATTCGAATTATGTCCCAAAAATTAATATGACGCCCTCGAAAATTTGTATGACGCCACTACTAACCTCCATTAACGTCCCCATCCAATGTCTCGATGTTTGCCTTGTGCGGGGCGCAAACGAACTCGAAATCCGCGTATTTCTTGAACAATTTCCGGGTCGAGCCGATTTTCTCCCGGAAAAAGCTGTCGCTTTGACGGTACCCGTGAAAACAGAGAATCCGTACTTTAGAATTGGATCCCATTTTTGACCTCCTGGAAAGAGCCAGGGCTGAAAGGGATCGGAATTTAATTTTCGAGATCGAGGTTTGAAAATTTTGAGGTCGGAACCTAGTTTTACCTCGATAATTTTACCATATCAAAATGCCCTGTTCATTCACGACAGTGATCGATCAATAAATTTGAAAAATTCGAGAAAAACAAGAAAAACGCGATTTCAAAACGAAGAAAAAGCTTTGTTTTGGTGAAAAGGCGTTGAAACTACAACGCGGAGAGAGAAAGCGAGAAAAAGAGATTGATATTTCGAATAGTTTGAAAAATCGCAGATATTAGAGAGGGGAAAATTGCTTTATCCCTGATGTATCTCAAGATCATATCACCCTTTGGCCATTCGCTTCAGCACATTGTAAACCCATTTCACTCTCTTCAAACTCTGCGTTCTCTAGCCATACCTTTCTTTCTTTACCTCTCTCCTTTTCCAGATTCTATCCTCTTCTTTCTTTCTCACTTCTCTCTCCATTTCGCCCCTTATTTATTTTTCTCAAACCACTTACTTTATTCTCTGCTTCTCTCTGTTCGCCATACTTTCTCTCATTCTTTCTTCCTCTCCAAAGTACGTGCTATTTCGTTTGCAGTTTAGACAATGCTAGAGACGCAGCGTGCATATGGGGCGCCTTTCGAACATTGAGCAGAAAGACGCATCTAGAAGCCTCTGAAGAAAGAAATAGCTGGGGGAAAGGGGAGGAATGAGAGAAGGAGAGCGAGAAAGAAAAATAGAGGGAAAGAAAGAGAATCTAGAGGTGGAGAAAAGAGGAAAGTTGTGGGAGAAAGGTGGAGAGGAGAGAGAGAGAGCGAAACGTATTCCGATAGAATAAAGGAAAGGGTTGGGTCGTGTCATTCTCGACTCTTGGATCTAGGCCATTTTGAGATTCCAAGTTCATCCCCATCATTTTCTTTATCACTTTATCTTTACCTTTACCTGGTATTATCGTTTTAAGGTCGCATTAGATTTGCGCTATCTTATTAGCAGAGCCTCATCTTTATCAGCATTTGACTTATCTTTTGTTTGATCCCTATCAGCATCTTTCAAAACCTTGATTTTCCGTTGGTTCATTTTTTAATTTCAAAATTTGATTGATTTCTCGAGCGGCTTCTAGAAAATTCCACGTCCTGCCCTGTTTTTTTTCAAAAGCAAAGGTCACTTGCTTATTTTAGCCCCTTTTCACGTTTCTTCAAAAATTCTTTATTTGTTTTTCTCTAAAATTTGAATTGTTCGTTTTTTGCTAATGTTCATTTATTTCGGCGCTCTTCTAGAAAGTTTTCATTCTTAAAATTTGTCATTTTTCGCAATTCTTCTCGAAATTTCTTAATTTTCAAAAAACAATTTCAAAATGCCTCATTATCACATTGCAGAATTGACAGAAAGCGCTCAAGTAAACAACAAACCTTGCGATTTTCTACTGCTTTGACTTTGCTCGAAAATGGGAAAGGACTACTACAAGACATTGGGCATCGCCAAGGGCGCCAGTGAAGATGAGATCAAAAAGGCCTACAGGTACGTAAGAAATAGGAGATCGACCCCTTTAAAAATAAAACATACTTAGCTAAGATAGAAGAGAATCCTTTGATAAAATCCATAGTCCTCATTTTTAAATGCAAGATTCTCCCGTCTTTCGGAAAACGCGACCCCCTTTCCCTAAACTCGAAGGCCTCCTAATTAAAATAGAAGAACCCCCTATAAGATAGTAGTCCGAATACTTCGATTTTAGAAGTTCGCAGAAAAAAATAAAATTCGATTTGCAGGAAGATGGCCCTCAAATATCATCCCGACAAGAACAAGGAGCCCAGCGCTGAGGCCAAATTCAAGGTTTGTTTTTGTTTTTGCTTTTTGGAAATCAAACTTTTCTTTTTAAGCACCAAAGTGTCGATCTATAAACTTTGTCTTTAACACATCAATCTTTTCTTTCAAAAGCCAAAACCTTATCTTTGAAAAATGAACTTTGTTTCTAAGACTAAGGTTTGTTTTCCAGGAATGCGCCGAGGCGTACGACGTGCTGTCGGACCCGAAGAAGAAGGAGATCTACGACAAGTTCGGGGAGGACGGACTCAAGAATGGAGGTGGAGAGGGCGGCATGCCGGGTGGCGGATTCAGATATGAGGTGACACAAATAGGCACTATTTTTCAAAAGCAAAATCAAAACCGGAAAAAGTACAAGGACTATTCATTTCCTAAAATGAAGTTCTTTCTGGAAAGATCTTTTTTTTTCGAAAATTCAATTTTTCTTCGGAAAGAATTGGGACTGTTCTAGAAAGGAATGTTCATCTTTGAAAAATGAAAAGTTTATTTCCGAACAAAAATATGTTCCAGAAATTTCTAATTTCTAGCTCTAAAATACAAAAATAATTTTGTCGATTTTTCAGTTCCAAGGCGACCCGATGAACATTTTCGCGCAGTTCTTTGGCGGCGGTGCAGGGGGCGGTGACCCGTTCTCAGGCATATTCGATCACGGAGGTAGCGCGGGCGGCTTCTTCATGAACGGCAATGGCATGGACGACATGCACGGGTAGGTTTGGTTCAATGTTCGTCTTTGGTTTTTTCTTTGTCTTTGTCTTTGGTTTTTGAAACTTGGTCCTTCTTTGATTTTTTTACTGATTATTCTACTTTCAGATTCGGATTCCCCGGTGCAGGTGGACACGGAAGGAGAGCAGGTATTTTAGTTTTAAAATATGAAACCCAGAAATATTATCACGTATAAAATCTGAGTTTTGGCCTATTCTTCAGCACATTACATTAGCAAAGATACAATTCGTATTAGAAATTCGGTATAATTTCCCCGTTCTGATAGGGGGTCTATTCTTAGTAACGGCAGTTTTGTAATAGCGATACTCATGGTTAAATTTAGAAAGAAAAAGTGTTAAAAAACGTTTCTCCATTACGCAAATTCAAATTGCTTTCAAAAAGTTCAAATTATTGAAATTCCTTCAGCATTATTGTTAAATTAAAAAAAAAAAAACAAATTTCAATCAAAAATGTTTGGATGTTTATAGGAAAGCATTCAGGCCAGCGCCAGGACCCCACCGTGCAGCACGAATTGGCCGTCGGATTGGAGGACATCAACAAGGGCTGCACCAAGAAGATGAAGATTACTAGGTTGGTTGAAAAATAGATTTTTTTTTTTCAAAATAAAAAAATGACATTCTCCAAAACGTTAAAAATCTCAACTGAAGTTTCGAAATTTTCATATAGAAAAATGTCTTCTTATCTTTCCCATAACTTTTCTGATGCTAGAATGACATTTTTAATATTAAAAGGTGAAAAAATATATAAGGAATAAAATTTATAAGAAAAAAAGAAAATAAACCTTCCAGAAAAGTACTCAATCCCGATGGTCAGTCGACGCGGATCGAGGACAAAGTGCTGACGATCAACATCAAGCCGGGCTGGAAGAGCGGCACGAAGATCACCTTCCCCAAGGAGGGCGATCAACACCCCGGCAGAGTGCCCGCCGACATCGTCTTTGTTATTAAAGTGAGCAATTTATGAGTACTTTTCACATTTTGACATCAAGACTAAGTTTCTGAAAGCTAGAATACTTTGCTATAAAAATGAGTACTTTGTCCTTTATCTAGTTGAAAGTGCTCAAATTGTTCGAAAGGAGGCCTTTGTTTAAAAATTGTAATCTTTTCATAGTTTTTGTAGAAAAGTGATAGGTTTTGATATCAAGAGCCAAAAGTTTTTGAAAGTGTTCGGCAAACTTGTTTTGACAACTATGCGTGACTCCACTTACTTGTACAGCGTTGGCATAGCTGATGAAAACTAACTTCCTCAAATCGATGTCAATGTTGTGATATGCCCCAATTTACCCCATTTCTTTCCTTCCCCTTTCCCCCTGGCCTTGTACGCAATGTAACTGCTAGAGAAAAAGAACGGGTCAATTAATTATCGATCCGAGATAACAGATAAGATTAGGGACAACACAGATCGGATAAATGGATTTCATTAGATTTTCAAGTCATACTTTTCAAATCTTAAAAATCTTATGTATCGCCTTTAAAAAATTAACAATTCTCGAGATTTTAAAAAGGAAAAACCAAGTTTAAGTTTTTTTTTTTTAAAACACTTCAATCTTTTTCAAGGATATTATTAAAACGTTTAGAACTTCCTCAAAAAATAAATAAATAATTTAAAAATTTTCAGGACAAGCTGCATCCGAAGTTCAAGCGCGAGAGTCAGGACATTCGCTACGTGCATCGGATCTCGCTGAAGGACGCGCTCTGCGGAACGACGATTTCCGTGCCCACATTGGACGGATCCAACTACTCCCTGCCACTCGTCGATGTCGTCAAACCGGGAACTATCAAACGGTAACCATTACTTCAGTTAAAAAAAAGCCAAGAATTACTATTTTATTTGAAAAATAGTAGAGGTAATTAAATTAAAAGAATTATTGTGGCTTTTCATGCAAATTTGCAGTTTTCTGTAAATCATAGTATTTTCTCAGTTGTATGAACAAACTACAATGGCTCTTCCAAAAGAATCGAAGTTTACAGACCTAGGGAGAGCTTAAGCCAGGATGTTCCTGCGACCTACCCCCATATATTTTTGAGTCTGACTCAAGTGCTCCTTAGGTCTGAATTTACATTAGGTTTTCTTCTAAATTTTCGAAGAAAAAAAAAGTTGAAATTATGGCAAATTTTAAATTACTAGGAAGTCCTGAAAAATCAATAATTACTGTATCTTTCCTTTCAGATTGCCGCACATGGGCCTGCCGAATCCGAAGAACCCGTCCGTGCGGGGCGACCTCATCGTCGAATTCGACATCCAGTTTCCGTCGACCGTCAACTCCACCCAAAAGGAACTCATTCGCAACGCCCTATCATAATCCTACAACCACCTGCTGAATTACCTTGATCCCAGATTACTGTAATTCAGTTTTCAGTAACTCTTCCTTTTCTTTACCTTTCTAAAAATTCACTATTATTTCTTTCTGCAAGATAACATCCCTGAAAATCCCTGGAATACTGTATTTGAAAACTTCGTGGTATCAATTTTATTTCGAGCGAAAAGAATTTCATGAAACTCTTATCCTTAATTTTTATGCCACGAAGTTTCCAGCTTTACCTTAACAATTACAGTATCCTTATTTTTCCTTACCTTTTCCCCAATAACTCATTTTCCCTCCCATCTAAAATTACTCCCCTTTCTCTATGCTGGTGATAATTCAAACATTGATACCGTTTTTGTTCTAGATCGGTCTGCTGATAAATTGTGCTTCACAATTGAAATTTTAAAGATTTTATTTTAAGGTTAGTTCTAAATTTTAGAGATTTTCAGGGGCTGGCCCTTTGAAATTTTCTGAACTAGCTTTTCTCTTTGAAGTTTTTGACAATTTTTATCTAGGCTCCTATTATTTTCTTATTGGAAGTCTAAAAATCCTGCAATAATCGGTCTTTTCTGGAAAGTCACACAGTACAGGTAAAGACTTCAATTATTTTTGGATTTTTCTAGACTCGGGAATTTCTCTTTGGAAAGTTATCCAATTTTCTTATTTTACACGCTGTTCCCCCCTTTCCAAAAAATGCCACTTGGCAAAAAGAGGAAAACGAGAAAAA